>JASDQU011443360.1:0-18789 GCA_032191745.1 Picea mariana | reverse complement strand
CGGAGACACAGACGTCGGCGCAAATTTGTGGAAAACCGCCAACTGCACAGATTGGCTGGATACAAAGGAACCCGCAAGCGTTGTCTACGTTTCCTTCGGTAGCCTTGCGGTTCTTTCAAAAGAACAAACTCGTGAGATAGCTCTTGGGTTGAAGGCGAGTGGTTACCCCTTCATATGGGTTATTCGGCCATCTCCTTCCGAAGAGGGCATAAACAGTTATAAAAACTTGCCGGAGGGTTTCATCAACGAAATTTCAGAACAGGGTCTCGTTGTTCCATGGTGTCAACAGCTGCAAGTGCTTTCTCATGAATCCGTGGGTGCATTTCTGACGCACTGTGGATGGAACTCGACGCTGGAAAGCCTCAGCTTGGGGGTCCCTATGTTGGCGGTTCCTCAGTGGAGCGATCAGATCACTAATTCCATATACGTTGAAGAGCAATGGAAGACGGGATTGAGAGTGAATAAACGGTCAGCAGACGGACTAGTAGAGAAGGAGGAAGTGGAGAAATGTATCAGGATAGTCATGGAAACTGAGCGAGGCGTTGGGATGAGGAAGAACGCTTCACGGTGGAAGACATTAGCGTCGGAGGCAACAGTGGAAGGCGGGTCTTCATACAAAAATATTCAAGAAATTATCGAGGAGATTGCTACCAAGGCATTGTCGATATCTGGTTCGGGTGTTCTGATTTGACGACAGCAGCGAGAAAGGATATCCAGTGATATAGAATAAACTAAATACAAACGTAATGCCCTGACGAAATATTAATGCTGCCTGTGTCAGCGTTGGCTAGACATCAAGGATTTAACGGTGAAACTTACATCAGGAAATTTCAGTGAGCCCATTGATTCACGGTATTTATACATTATAATGTAATGATGCATATGTATTTTTCTTCAGTAGTTGAATTATTTTGCGCCATCTTTTCGTCTAGAACCGGTTTATTCTTAGACTTGCCTTCATCGTATGTTAACAATTCTGGTTTCTTCTGTTATAAGTTTTATTTAATTGATGATTTTACTCTGATCATAATGAGGCATTGAAACTAAACTTTCTCCTTCCTTCACGTGACGCTGTAATCTCCATTTTTATTAAACGAAATTGTGTTGAGAGCAATGAATTTGGTCGTTCGGTCCCTCATTGGACGATAGGCGTACAAGATTAAATATGTTTTAAATTATGGATATGGTTTTTTGGACAGGATTAAATAAAAGGTTTTTTCTTCAGATTTAAAATAAAAACTACATATGTTATATGATGAGGATTAAATAAAAAGTTTTTTCTTGAGATTATTGTGATGAGGATTAAATGAAAAGTATTTTCTTGAGAATTAAAATAACAACTTCTTTGCATTTCAATTATCACTAGTCATTGCATTTCCTTCTACCACATTTAATCTAATCTCTTATTATATCTAGAGGAGGTGTCATAATGTGGGTGAATGTTTTATATTGTTTTGGTGGTATGTGTAACATGCCATGTGTAGCTGTGACTGAAATTGATGCATGAACGTTATGGTGGGTAGTAAAGCTTCATTCCATATGGAGGAAGTTTTCCCCACCACAGAATCATATACTTTTAATTCATTCCATATGGGAGGAAGTTTTCCCCACCACAAAATCATATACTTTTAAGTGCAATATGCATACTCTAATGTTGTTTTGGGATTACCACTTTTATGCATACTCTAAGGTTGTTTTGGGATTGCCACTTTTAGGCTATTTCAATACTTTAGTATAGATGTTGATTTTTAAGGAATAAGTAACTCTATATTTGATTTTTTTTTATTAAGTCACATTGTATATATACAAATATTAGTTTCATTTTTCAAGAGTTTCAAATGATTGTTTCTATTTACCTATAACTTTTCATATTTTTTCTAAATAATATTTATAAAGACCTCAATCCTTAAGGATTATGTATTTAACATTCCCCTTAATTCAAAGGGGTGTTTGTAAGTTCCAACATCATTATGGAATTTTCATTTTTTTCTCTTTCAAGCGTTTTGGTGAAGATGTCCACAATTTGCTCATTTGTGGAACAATGTCAGCTCTACATGATATCAAATCATATGGTACTTTGTATTGATGTAATATCGAATGAGATGGTACTTTGTGTTGATGTTCTTGGTTCGATCATGGAATTTGAGATTCTTGGCCAACTTGATTGCAGAAGTATTGTCAACCAAAAGAGAAGACCAAATCTTCAAGTATTTTCCTCAGCCACACAGTCTCCTTTGCTTTGCTACCACATATTCTACTTATGTTGCATAATCTATTGGAACTCATAATTTACATGATCTCCAGGAGACAACTACCACATATTCTACCTCTTTTGTGGAATCTATTGGAACTCAGGATTTGCATGATCTCCAAGAGAAGCTATTGATCCAAGAATTATGAGATAGCCTAAAGTTGACACTCCATTTTCTATATACCAATCAAAGTCTGAATCATATATTCAATCAGGATGAAGTCATCCACTTTAGCATACTTGATTCCAAAATCTCAAGTTCCTCCATAAGGTTTTTGCATGAACCTCGAAAGAATCCCAACAACGGTCTGGTAGTGGTAAGGTAGATAATATTTCCCACAAGTTCTTTCTACTTAGTTGCATCCTCAAATTCAGTACCTTCTTTTGATGTGAGAATCAAATTCTATTTCATTGGACTAGAAAGAGGGTTACACTAAGATATGTCAAACTTGTTCAAAAATTCTCCAATGTACTTCTTTCGGAAGATAAATATGTATTTTGGATTTTGAGTCACCTCAATGCCCAAATAGTAGTGAAAATGTCCCAAATATATCATCTCAAAACCTTTCTTCAACTCTTTGTTTATGGATGCAATATAGCTTTCATTGTTCTATGTTACCAACATATCATCTACATACACTAAAAGATATACAATATTGTTGCCAACTTTCTTGAAAAGCAGAGTTTCATCATCAAGAATAAAGTGTTTGAAATTCAATTTTAGAATATTCCCCATTAGCTTTTCATACCACGCTCGCAGTGCTTGTTTCATGCATTATAAGGAATTTATGATTTTCCATACTTTTTGTTCTTGTCCCTTCCCAACAAAACCTTATGAATGAGACATGAATATATTCTCTTTCAAGTCTCCATTGAAGAAATCTTTGATGAATTTTCCATTGATTATGTGCTACCAAGGAAAATAGAGTATGAATGGTAGCCCATATTTTTGTGGGGGAAATTTTTTCATCATAATCAATACCTTCTTTATATGCAAATTCTTTTTCCATGAGCCTCACTTTCTTCTTGTCAAGTGAGCCATGTGATTTGTACTTGTTCTTGAAGACCCACTTGCAACCAATTGTCTTGGTTCCAAATAGAGAGTCCACCAACTTCCATGTCTCATTCTTGATGAGAGCATCATACTCCTTCTGCATGGATTTTTTCCACTCATCATGAGAAGAAGCTTCTCCAAAGGAAGTTGGTTGAAATTTAGTAGATAAATTCAATTCACAATCATATGGAATATCCATGTCATCTAGATTAGCTGAATTTGAATTATCTGCATCACCTCCATCTTGTGTTGTGGAAATTTTAGTTCTTGTCTTTCCAACTTCATTAGGATGAACACTTTCAAGTGTTTTTATGAGCCACTTTGGTGGACCTTTCTGAGATGGTCGAGGTTGATCAACTTATTGATATGGTGTTGAATTCTCATCAAGGTTCATCTTTTCAATCCTTTCAATCACATCATCCAAATGAAATTCAAGTTCTGATGAAGTGGCTAGAATTTCTTCATGAGGGGGAGATGGTGCTTCAAAACTAGATTCTGAACATTGATCCAAGTTAGGAATTCCCCGCTTCAAGATGTGGAATCTCATTGAATCGAGACAGTGAATCTAGACAGATGATCAATATGCCACTCAACATTTTTTTCATTCTTTAGGATTCAATAAAAAATACATCTATGGAAAGAATGAATTTCTTATTTATCTCATCATAAAGACGATATGCCTTGGTGGTATTTGAATAACCAAGAAGATGTGCTTCCAACTCCTTGCATAAAGATTGCTTCTTTGCTCCTTAGGAATTAAGGCATAGTAGGTGGAATCAAAGGCCTTGAGATGCCTCACTAAAGGAATGAGGCCATACCACATTTCGTAAGGAGTCTTATTTCCAAGAGCATGAGATGGACACCTTTTTTTCACATATACTACGCATAGAAATACATCAAGGCAAAACATTAATTTCACATTTTTGAAAAACATTATGGAATGAACTGTGTTTAAGAGAATCTTGTTCATTCTTTCGGTGACACCATTTTGTTGAGGATTGTGTATGGAACAATGTTTTGATGTTGAATCCCTTGTTGGAGAAGATATTTTTCAAATTCATTAGATGTATATTCTCGTCCATTATTAATATGAAGAGAGACAATACTAGACTGAGCTTCATTTTGGATCCATACATGAAAATTTTTAGAAGTTTCAAAATTCTATGATTTATCTTTCAACAAGTACACCCAATGCAACATGGTGTAATCATTAATAAAAGTCATGATATATTTATTTCCATTAGCAGATAGTTAGCAGATAGAACATGCATGGGTCCACAAAAAAAGAATGTATCAATCCAATTTTTATACATGATATGGAAGTGGAATCATGGAAAGGTTGTATTAAAATTCTTTCTTTCATGATTCCTCCCGAAAAGTCTCAACACTTAGATTATTTTCATCTATGTGGACTCACAGAATCATGGAATCGCGAAATCATGAAGGAATAACTCTCCCTTTCATAAGTCCATCCGAAGAGTTCCCATACTTAACCATTTTCATCTCTGCGGACTCGCGTATTCACAGACTCGCGGATTCCCAAAAGCATAAATACTAAACTTAGATTATTTTCATCTATGCGGACTTACAGACTCACGAAATCACAGACTCATGGATTCATCATAACTCTCCCTTTCATAAGTCTGTTTGAAGGGTTCCCATACTTAACCATTTTCATGTTTGTGGACTTGCAGACTCGCAAACTGACGAAAGAATAAGTCCAACACTTAGATTATTTTCATTTATGTGGACTCATAGACTCATAGGCTTGTGCACTCACATCAGCATAACTCTCCATTTTCATAATTTTGTTCGAAGAGTCTCCATACTTAACCATTTTTCCATCTTCGCGGACTCACAGACTCACGAAATCATAATCCTTATGTTGATAAGTTAGTCCGAGAAGTCCCAACACTTATCCATTTTTCCATCTTTGCAAACTCATAGACTCATAATCCTTCTTTTCATAAGTTCGTCGGAGAAGTCCCAACACTTAGCCATTTTTCCATCTTTGCAGACTCGCGGACTCATGGACTCATAATCCTTCTTTTCATAAGTCCTTCAAAGAAGTCCCAACACTTACCCATTTCTACCTCCCTGTAACCATGGAAGTACAAATCATCAACCACCATGTCATCTGACATGTGCCCCCCCCCATGTCATGTTGATGTCTTCGTACGGAAAAATACCGAAATTTTTCCAATTTCACTTATTTTCCAAAATTCCAAAAATGTTCAAATTCGCCCAAAAAGGAAATTCCTTCTTGGGCCGACATTAAATCTCTATGAATAATATCAATACAACTAAATAAGTTCATGTACATAAATGTTTGTTCACGGCGTTTCAAATTCGACTCTTTCACTTCGAATTTGCCATTATTTAGCTGCAAAAAATAGGGGCTTTTGTCCAATTTCATCCCATTTCACCATGTTCGCTCTGCAACCACTAAATTTATTCAATTTCACTCCACTAAACACAAAACAAACCTCTAGATCCGCTAATTACTTGTATTCACAGTCGGTCGACATTTCGAGTATGAAAGTTTCTTCAATTCCTTTGTGAATTGGGAAATTTATTTGACCATTTTCACTCAGTCACTCATAGCCTTATGTTGACTTCAAATTCAACCAATTAAAGATATGAATTTTCTTAGACAGAGATTAGAATCAGGAAAAACTCATCCTTGGACCAAAATTTCCCAAATTCCCCAAGAATTTTTAACAACAAAAATTGGGGCTTTGGCCCAATTTCACCCAACTGCTCCCGATTTCACCACAGAAACACTGTAAAAATTTGTCAAACAATTTGCAAATGAACTCTTCCTGACATTTTTTCAAACAATTCAGTTGCAAACTCTGTAATTTTCTCTGCTAAATGGCCCATGCAGGATGAGCGTTGAAATTTGGGCTCTAATACCAATTTTTAACATCCCCATTATCAGGGGCTCAACAAAATTTTCTCTTGTAACATTCCCAGACCCGAGTTGGGCTACACCACACAAAATTACAAATTTTGATACCATTAAATTGAATAATAAATTTTGCATCTGAAAAAAGTTAAGCAGAAATAATAACAACATGCATGCAACAATAAAACTCATATATAAAATTTAACAATAGATATTCCATGAAAAAAACTCATAATTCCACACACACACAATAATTGAAATAAGCACATGCATGACACTTATCTTAGGAAATAAACAACAACTGCATGCAGACCTTCCACGTTCCTCCTAGCCTTAGACCGCACTGCTTATAACTCTCAGTAGTGGTTCACCCCTGAGCTGGGGATAAATTCCACCTGGGTAAATGGTTTCTAACCAGGATAAGGTCTCTTTAACAACATACAAACTCAAACATAGGTGCAAACTCAAACTAACATCCTACAGTCTCTCATTCCACACATGCATATCCCACCCCAGGAAGGGTGCCCCTTCTCTTCTCAATAGTCATTTTGTTACGCCACTTCCCTTCCTAGGCTTCAAAAACATGCTAGAAAGGAAGTATCAAAGCCCTATAGTTTTAGTTTGTCACCTTGGAAAATCAATTCCTAGCAGTTATCTCACACAGAGAGATTGCTCATGGGCCTGAAAACCCGCTTCTTGAGTCCTATGAGCATGACAACCCACTTCTTCCATCCTACGTTAATCAATTCAACTCCCGAGCTAACTAGTACAATATAGTATTGTAGGGTACGATTCATAGCTCCCCCGTGAAGGAATGATCATCCGCCAATATATATATGCTTGTGTCATTTAAGACACTTGGAAGCTAAGGGACTCCCTTGTACCTACTTTAGAACTTAGGATATATTCATATCCATTACTTTATCTTTAAGGAATACTAATTTAATATTACATTGGTATCAACCCCCTATCTTATCCCCTTCCTAGAATCTTAGCCCCCCTTTCCCTTTCTAGTGGATTTTATCCCCCCATACTCTTTTACATGGTTGGTATGCAATAGTGGTGTGTTTTCATTAATAATATGAGTGTTTACATATTAAAATAATAGGCTCATTGGCCTTTATCATCTAGGCTCTCTTGCCTAATAATCCCATAAGTCTTATGGTCTATAACAACTTGGCTCACCAGTCAAAATTGTTTTTTACATTTACAACTCAGAATCGACCTAGGGTATTACAACACAGGTACTTCTGACCCAAAATATCCTGGCTCGCCAGCTTATATTTTCACTTACATTTATATTTACAATTGGGGTCAGCCTAAGGGTATTACATGATTCCTCTTTTACTCTTATTGACCATGATTATTTCCTTTGAGAATGTCTGCACAATTACTAGCCTTCTCTTCATTCTTTATTTCTGACAGCTTGTAACACTTCTCTTCAACTTTCATTATTGGTCGTGTGGAGCTTGTTGTCGCAGAATTTGTAGTTAGGATAATGGATAGATGAAAAGAGATCAAACTGGCGTAACTGAACCAATCCCACCCACTGTCACCTTGATGGGAAGGTTCTTTCTGTTTAGGGAGGTAAGGCCCAGGGGAGACGTCCCCGGTAACTTGGGGTTTTGAGAAGGCAAGAGGCTTTAGAAAGGCTAAGTGATAATGATCCCCCTCACAAGTTACCACCTAATCAGAAAGTTCTGGCTTGTAGCCAATAAATATGCCCAGAATTAATAACCAATAAGATCACTTGCTCGAGAACAAGACAACAATAAAATGATGCATATGCAAGCTTGCTTGCTGGTTAGTACTTGATATGATCAATGAATTTCTAGAATATAAGAAGTTGAGCAATAAATATTGGCGAAGTCAATGTTTATATAATAGAAATGATGTACAATATCACTTCTTCAATAAATGCTAAAGAAACATGGCATTCAATGTGACAATTAACACTTCATTTAGATAATGCCTTAAACATCCATTCAATTGCTCACAAGTAAAACGATGGCTGCACAATGATGTTAATAGAAAAAGATGATTGCATAAATTATTTAGTAGGGTTAGTCTTAGGCTAGGGTTAGAAAGATTAGTAATTTCTCAAAGTGTTTGATTGAAGTTGTGATCAAGTTACTCAAGACAAAGGAGGCCTTAGATCAGTTCCTTGTTGGGGTAGATGGAGTCAAAAGAATAGGACACAAAAGTTGAAGGATCAAGTGAAAGTGTAAAACTTAAGGACAAGAGGGTTAAACCTTGACGTGTTGCTATGTCAAGGCCTCAAGGATGAAACCCTAGGGGAGAAAGGCTCACTTTGGTGTAGGGTAACTAGGCCTCAATGCTCTCTCCTCCTTCCTTAGCTTAATGGCAACGGATAGCTTGAATAATGTTTGATAAGAGGTAAGACAAGAGGGTTTGTAAGCAATGTGTTGCTAAAGCAAGGCCTTACTAAGAAAAACCTAGGGAAAATCGGCTCACCAAGGTGTAGGGGAATTAGGCCTTGATGTGTTTTCTCTTTCTTATTTCAACAAATAAGAAAATGGCTAGCAGGGAGAAGAGGGATGGAGTGTTGCTAAGGCAAGACTATATCCTCTTCTAAAAATGGCTCAACACCTTGATGGGGACGTGAGACAAGGACCTTCAATGTGTGCCTGTCATCTAGGTTTTATTCAACAAATTATAACAATAGATGCAAGAAAATAATACTACAACCATTTAATTAAGAAGTTTTGCAGAAATTCACTTACATTTAATGAAGAAATCATATAGCAAACCCTAGTTGTAACACCTTCCACCAAGAGAAATGCCAAAAATGCCAATATAAGTCCAAAAATGCCTTCGTTCAACAATTTCTCCTCCAAATTTCAGCCAAGAACTCCAAGAGTGGCGTAAATTTTAGACCTCAATAATGAGTGAGTGAAAGATGATGAAAAAATGAAGGTAAAACCCTTCAATTTATATAGTACCATGACCTAATTTTACTTTTTAGGTCGTGAAAAAGGTCGACAAGGCCAAAATACTAAAATCATATTGTTTTACATTAAATGCTTAAAATGAAACCCTAATCAATAAAAAGAGAGACTTCATCCACTCTCTAGGGTGACGTTAGCCCCTTCTAGGGCAAATGCAACCTCCAAGAGAAAAATGTTAGCCCTCCTTGGGCTTCTCCAAGATGCCACACGTGCCAAACTACCTTGTCCATCTACCAAAGCATCCATGAAGCAAGGACGACATCATGGATCTCATGGATGATGTCCTAGTCCTTCCAAGGCCAACGTTCCACTGAAAAGGGGACAACCCCCCTAGGTCAAGCTCTTTCGGGGTGCCTCTGCAATATGTCCTCCTTCTCTCCTGTGCAAATCCCTATGTCTTTTCTCTGCCCCCTGTTGGGGTCTCAACATCCATCGGGTGGGCTCTTCATCCCCATGGAGGTTCGAACTGATCATCTCCCCATGTGTACCTGTCCATTGGGCATGATCCTACACATCAACAAATACACCCTCCATGGTCTCATAAGTCACAGGGATCATAGCAATGTCAATCACATCTCATCATAAATATTATTAAACATGTTCATAAAACGTCTTTTACCCAAGTTAAAAGCTCAAAGACATTATACAAGCCTACAATACAAGCCTGGTCAAAGTGACAGGGCATCCTATTGGGCTAGTGTCCATTAGAAAAGGAAAGTTCCCGGAAAATACTTCATCTAAGCCATGTAAGTGGGTGATGTGAATAAGGGATGTCCTGACAATGGGTGCAGTGGAAGCAAGGGATGAAATTTTTTACATGTGGGTGCCTTTGTAGAAGGCGAGTTGCACCTGTCCTCGATGCAATCTTTCCAAGTCCAATTCATGCCTTTTATTCTTTATTATTATTTCTTTTTCTTCAAGAATGTAATCATGGGACATTGCCCTAGCGTGGTGACCAGTGGTGGCAGCGTTACCCACAAGTACTTTCACATAAATGAGAAGGATGGCTCGTGATGAGACCCCCTTTCTCTTGGCCATGCAACCAAGATTTACTACCTGGTGTGGTAACCATATGCTAGTATTGTCATATTGCTAGGTACCCATGGACATAATAGGCTGGCTCATGATGAGACCCCCTATCATCTGACTATGTCTTGTTTTTATTATTTTTTATGGGTCCCTCTTGTTTCTTACTAAGAATCCTTTTACTTCTTTCTCGGGGATCCGTGGGCGAAGCATCTCGAGGTTCTATTTTTAGGATTTTATATTTTTCTAGCTTGATTTTTTCTTCTAGGCCTTTAGCCCCTTCTTCCCATGAGGTAAGGTGCAACCCAAAAATGATTAGTTAGCCCAGTGCCCGGACAAGTGTAATGGGATAGCTGAGAGGGATTCAAGATGAAAAAGTGGTGCTATGATGGGAGTGGATGATGACTCTTAATTAATCCCCTTAGTGGCAAACCAAAACCTATGGACACAGGCTTACTAGGGCATCCTGTCATTCCCCCCAAATATGGTCAAGTGGACAAGTATAAGATCCAAGCATTCGTTAGAAACAAACGGAATTAAATGCACATATTCAAAAGTTTTGAGGATTAGAGTGACACATACTATGATACCCGGACTCATTACCTCATGGAGAAAGAACCATTTCTGACACAAGACCAAGCCAATGGTGATGGATTTTGCTGCTGTTGGCAAAGTAGAGGCATTGAAAGGGAGAAAAGATGGGCCCTCCAGGGCCATGCTAAATGTCAATCTAACTCTCTGTACTCGATGTCTAGGACCTGTGGGCATCGAGACATGATCTCCTAGTTATCCTTAAAAGTGGGGGATAACATCTAGCTCCAACTCAGGGAGATGCGCTCACCGTAGAGGGCATGAGAACCTCAACATCTCTGGCATAACCTGTTTACCTTCTTGATCTTAGTAGAAACTATTAGTAATTGATTGGGGTGGTGATACCATGAGTGTGAATGTAAAAGCAAACTACTCTAGCATGCAAATGCAGATGGTATAATACAACGAATGCAAAAATGCCTACCTACTTACCTGCACTTACCTGTCGGCTGGATGTCAGGTGTAGTCAAATGACCAGTGAAACTGATCCAGTAGTGTCCCATAATACTTGCCTTTGTGCTTCATCATAAACCAAAACAATGATAATTCAAGCACAAAAATGACATGGGTTAAAATATAAATCATATCATCGGAAGCCATAAAGTATAACTCATGGAGGCGGGTGGGAGGGATAAAATCGTGCCAAGTCAATCTTCAAGGAGAGTACTCAATCCACTTCAAGAAGGGGTCATGAAAAGTCCAAGTTTCAAAAAATTGACTCAAAAGGTCATCAAACTGGCTACCTAGGATGTCGTCACGCTCTGAAGCTTGGGAAGGGATCAACAAAGATCTAGAAGATGACTAAAAAAATCTCAAGGGAAAATGGAAAAACTGAGATGATAGACTTAAACTTGTAGTTTTCAACCAATCCTTGGATTCTCGGGTTTGCTTTAGAGGAAACTCAATACAAAAGATATAATTCCCAATTACACCTTTAATGATACAACAAGGCAAGGTAATAAGAGGTGGTTGGGGAAAAATGTCATGAGAATCTTTCTTTAGGCAAACAACGTTCTTACTCCTATCAAAACTTGAGCACAATGGTGGTTGATAGTCATCTTCATAGAATAAATCCAAATGCTCAAAGGAGAAATCATCAAAGTCCTCAAGGTATGACCGGAAATCATTAGAAAAGCATAGGATCAAGTCATCCTTGGGTATCTGAATAAGGTCAGGTTCTTGTTGCCAAATGTCAAAATTATTAGTAACTTCATGTGATAAATGCAAAGGAAAATTTTGGGAATGACCCTCAATGTCGTAAATGGGATCCCCATCATATCCAATCACATCCCATTTAGGCTTCCCGACATGTATGAATTCATCAATATTATCAACAATGTCACTATTTGTATCATAACATGTTAGACTTGAAACGTTCAAAAACTCATTTATCTTCTCCTTATTTCTCTCATCATAAAGTAGAGAAACATTAAAATTTTGGGGAGGAGGGTAACTTACTGTTTCTTCTTGTGTAGGAAATTTGAGGTTTAGGGTGTCTTGAACATGTGTTATTGTTTCATCCTCATGAACTACATCTTCATCTTCAATTGTACATCAGGGAATATATACTTCCTTCAAGGATTCCATTCCTCCTTCACTCTCTGAATTATGGAACAAGGTATCATCAACATCATGAAAAGGAAAGTAACTAACCTCATTGTCTTGTTGTTGTGCAGGGAGGAAAGGTTCATAGATGGCCTTATCAAAGGGAGGAGCATAGGTTGATACTTCATCAATTTCCTCAGGTTCAAGCTCCTCAATCGTGTCTTCATTCTGCTAGTTAAAAACTTGTTTCCTTCTTTCTTGTGAATTGGCAGTAAAGGTTTCAAGGGAAACCAGTTTTTTCAAATTGAGAGTGTCTGAGGTATTATCATTGATCTTGGTCCATAGAGTGGAAGAGTGTTTTCCTTTGGAAAAGGAGAGATTTACGTCAATTCACATGGCCATGTTGTGGGCTTCCGTGAGTGTTTTTGGACCCCTTTTATTTAGGACGAAGGTCAAATTCCCCAGGAGTTAATTGGTATAGAGATACACAAGGTAATTTTCTTCAGGATAATGGCTTTTAGGAATATGATATAGCAAAATTTGAAACCTAACCCAGAAATCCATGATAGTATCATTCTCAGTTTGTCTTATGTATTCGATTCCTTTACGTAATAATTGGATATCTTCCAATTTCATGCCCCAACTCATGAGAAAGGTCTCTTCTAACTGGACCATAGATGTGATGCTGGAAGCTGGAAGGTTATCATACCATCTTCTAACATTTCCATGCAAAGTGGCAGATAAGATTTTCATTACCAAGTCTTCAGCATCGTCACTAACATGGTGGAGCTGAAAGAAAGCCCAGAAATTGCTCATGTGATACTCAGGTCTTTCTCCATTGATGCTAGTGATATAGGGAGCCATTTTTTATACCAGGGGGGCATTTGTCTAGGATATCCTGAGATTTTACTCATGTCTAAAGGCTTATAGCTTCTCAGATCCCATTGTGAAGTCATAGTTGGCTTCGTCATCAATGGAGTCGCCAGATAATTTTTTTGAAACTATCAAAAGATAAGGGAAAACACCCTAAGTGGAGTCACCAGGTAAGCTTGTAAGATAAAGGCTCTAGAAGCAAGGCTTACCAAAAAGTGTCATCTTGAGGAGAATTGACTCAGTGTTCCCCGACAACGGTGCCGAAATTTTATCACACAGTTTGTAGTTAGGATAATGGATAGATGAAAATGGATCAAACTGGCGTAACTGAACCAATCCCACCCACTGTCACCTCGATGGGAAGGTTCTTTCTATTTAGGGAGGTAAGGCTTAGGTTCGTCCCCGGTAACTTGGGGTTTTGAGAAGGCAAGAGGCTTTAGCAAGGCTAAGTGATAATGATCCCCCTCACAAGTCACCACCTAATCAGAAAGTCCTAGCTTGTAGCCAATAAATATGCCCAGAAGTAATAACCAATAAGATCACCTGCCCGAGAACAAGACAACAATAAAATGATGCATATGCAAGATTGCTTGCTGGTTAGTACTTCATATGATCAATGAATTTCTTGAATATAAGGAATTGAGAAATAAATATTGACGAAGTCAATGTTTATATAATAGCAATGATGTACAATATCACTTCTTCAATAAATGCTAAAGAAACGTGGCATTCAATGTGAAAATTAAAAATTCATTTAGATAATTCCTTAAACAACCATTCAATTGCTCACAAGTAAAACGATGGCTGCACAATAATGTTAATAACAAAATATGACGACAAAAATTAGTTATTAGGGTTAGTCTTAGGCTAGGGTTAGAAAGATTAGTAATTTCTCAAAGTGTTTGATTGAAGTTGTGATCAAGTTACTCAAGACAAAGGAGTCCTTAGATCAATGCCTTATTAGGGTAGATGGAGTCAAAAGAAGAGGACACAAAAGTTGAAGGATCAAGTGAAAGTGTAAAACTTAAGGAAAAGAGGGTTAAACCATGAGGTGTTGCTATGGCAAGGCCTCAAGGATGAAACCCTAGGGGAGAGAGGCTCACATTGGTGTAGGGGAACCCGAACTAGGTCTCACTGCTCTCTCCTCCTTCATTAGCTTAATGGAAACGGCTAGCTTGAATAATGTTTGATAAGAGGTAAGACAAGAGGGTTTGTAAGCAATGTGTTGCTAAAGCAAGGCCTTACTAATCAAAACCTAGGTAAAATCGGCTCACCAAGGTTTAGGGGAACTAGGCCTTGATGTGTTTTATCCTTCTTAGCTCAACAAATAAGAAAACGAATAGCAGAGAGAAGAGGGATGGAGTTATGCTCAGGCAAGGTTCTATCCTCTTCTAAAAATGGCTCAAAACCTTGATGGGGACATGAGACAAGGACCTTCAATGTGTACTTGTCACCGAGGGTTTATTCAAAAAATTGTAACAATAGATGCAAGAAAATAATACTACAACCATTCAATTAAGAATTTTTGTAGAAATTCACTTACATTTAACGAAGAAATCATATAGCAAACCCTAGTTGTAACACCTTCCACCAAGAGAAATGCCAAAAATGCCAATATAAGTCCAAAAATGTCTTCCTCCAACAAGTGCACCTCCAAATTTCAGCTAAGAACTCCAAGAGTGGCGCAAATTTACGACTTCACTAATGAATGAGTGAAATGTGATGAAAAAATGAAGGTAAAAACCCTCAATTTATACAGTATCATGACCTAATTTTACTTTTTAGGTCATGAAAAAGGCCGACAAGGCCAAAATACTAAAATCATATTGTTTTACATTAAATTATTAAAATGAAACCCTAATCAAGCAAAAGAGAGATTTCATCCCCTCTCTAGGGTGACTTTAGCCCCTTCTAGGGCAAATGTAGCCTTTAGGAGCAAACCGTTAGCCCACCTTGGGCTTCTCCAAGCTGCCACACATGCGAAAATGCCCTGTCCATTTGCCAAAGCATCCATGAAGCAAGGATGACGCCATGGATCTCATGGATGACGTCCTACACCTTCCAAGGCCAACGTTCCACTGAAAAGGGGACAACCTCCCTAGGTCAATCTATGTCGGGGTGGCTCTGCAAGCCGTCCTCCTTCTCTCCTGTGCAAACCCCTATGTCCTATCTCTACCCCTTGTTGGGGTGTCAACATCCATCGGGTGGTCTCTTCATCCCCATAGAGGTCCAAACTGATCATTTCCCCATGTGTACCTATCCAACATGGTACCTGTCCATCGAGCATGATCCTACACATTAATAGCTATGCCCTCCATGGGCTCATAAGTCACAAGGATCATAGAAATGTCAATCACATCTCATCATCAATATTATTAAACATGTGCATAAAACCTCTATTACCCCAGTTAAAATCTCAAAGACATTATGCAAGCCTGCAATACAAGTATGGGAAAAGTGACAGGGCGTCCTATTGGGCTAGTGTCCACTGGAAAAGGAAAGTTCTTGGAAAAGGCTTCATCTAAGCCATGTAAGTGGGTGATGTGGATAAGGGATGTCTTGAGAATGGGTGCAATGGAAGCAGGGGATGAAAATTTTTAACTGTGGGTGCCTTTGTAGAAGGCGAGCTGAAGCTGTCTTGGATGCAATCTTTCCAAGTTCAATTCATTCCTTTTTTTCTTTATTATTATTTATTTTTCTTCAAGAATATAACCAAAGGACACTTCCCTAGCATGGTGACCACTGGTGCAGCTTTACCCACAAGTGCTTTCACAAAAATGAGAAGGATGGCTCATGATGAGACCCCCTTTCTCTTGGCCATGCAACCAAGAGTCANNTTTGTTATTTTTTATGGGTCCCTCTTGTTTCTTGCTGAGAATCTTTTTACTGCTTTCTCGGGGATCCATAGGCGAAGGATATCAAGGTTCTATTTTTAGGATTTTATCTTTTTCCAGCTTGCTTTTACCTTCTGGGCCTTTATCTCCTTTTTCCTTTAGGTAAGGTGCAACCCAAAAATGATTGGCCAGCCCAGTGCCCAGACAAGTGTAATGGGATAGATGAGCGGGATGCAAGATGAAAAAGTGGTGCTATGACGAGAGAAAACGATGAATCTTCAGTAATCCACCTAGTGGAAAACCAAAACCTACAGACACAGTCTTACTAGGGAATCCTTCCATTTCCCCTAGATATGGTCAAGTGGGCAAGTATAAGATCCAAGCATTCGTTAGAAACAAAAGGAATTAAATGCACATATTCAAAGGTTTTGATGATCAAAGTGACACATACTATGATACCCAGACTCATTACCTCATGGAGTAAGAACCATTTCTTACACAAGACCAAGCCAATGGTGATGGATGTTGCTGCTGCTGGCAAAGTAGAGGCGCTAAAAGGGAGAAAATATGGGCCCTCCAGGGCCATGCTAAAATTTGATTCGGCTCTTAGTACTCCATGTCTAGGACCTGTGGGCCTCGAGACATGATCTCCTAGTTATCCCTAAAAGTGGTGGATAACATATCTTATTCTCTCTTCAACAGTTTTGCTGGAATTGGTATTTGCATCTTCTTTACATGGGGCCTGACTGGTGTATCCAAGACCTATTTTATTGAATGGTGACCTTTGATAAAAGATAATATCTTCTAGTACTTTAGAGCTCTTCAAGTTCTTATTGAGGTTGTCAACTTCAACCGGTAATGTAACAACTTATTCTTCAATCTTCTCACAATCTTCTTCCTTCTTCATCATATGGATCTTCATAACTTCTTCCATTCTCTTTACTTCTTCAAGTTGGGTCTTCAAGGAAATGATTTCTTCTTCAAGTCTTCTTTGTTGTTGAATAAATTCTTCTTCAAGCTTGTTTAATTCCTCAAATATTTCCTTAATATTATTTGTCAAAATCTCTTCCCTCTTCATTGCTTCCTTTCATTGTGATATGATTTCGAATTCCAAACATTGTTTCTTTTTCAAAAGATCCTTGAGCTCGTTTCTTCACTTAATTTGGCTTCTTCCAATTGATCATTTAGATTTATGATAACCTGCTTGACTTATTCAAAACCTTCCTTTATCAAGTTGATCAATTCTTCCTTAAGAAACTTATTTTCCCTCCTTTCCTTTCTTTCCTCACTTAAGCATTGATTAGTTCAGCCTCAAAATCCAATGCACCTTCTTCACAATATTCTTCTTTTGGATTTGTCTGACATGATGAGCATCATTCTTCTTGTTATGTTTCGATATCTTCTTCAAATTCCTCTGGCTCTGTGATAAGAGGATTTTCCTTATAGTAGATATTATGTAGCTTATCCCAAAGCTATTTAGCTTATGAACATTGTCCCACTTTGTCTTTTAATGAATAAGGTAATCCTTCTAGGATGAAATCCATTGCTATTTTATTGTTTCTTTTCAATTCCTTCTTGGTTGTAGTCTTTGGTTTCTTTGAAGTGGTGTATCTTGTAACAATTGATTTCCAAACATAAAATCTCTATTCTTGTAAAAAAAAATCCTCCTTATGTTCCACATCTCATAACTATGACCATACCGACCATCAAATATTGGTATTCTATTATCTATGTATCTATTATCCATGATCTACCTTCCAATGGTTAGACTGATTCTTGAAGGACCTACTCTGATACCAATTGTTGGACTATTCACCAATACTGAGAGGGTGGGTGAATCAATATTGAACACTTTTTACAAATTTCAATCACAACATTAAATTGAATAATAAATTTTGCATCTAAACAAAGTTAAGAGGAAATAAGAACAACATGCATGCAATAATAACAATTCATATATAAAATTTTACAAAAGATATTCCATGACAAAAACTCATAATTGCACACACACACAATAATTTAAATAAGCACATGCATGACACTCATCTCAGGAAATAAAAAACAACTGCATGCAAACCTTCTATGTTCCTCCGAACGTTAGACCGCACTGCTCATAACTCTCAATAGTGGGTCACCCTTGAGCTGGGGATAAATTCTACCTGGGTAAATGGTTTCTAACCGGGATAAGGTCACTTTGACAACATACAAACTCAGACATAGGTGAAAACTAAAAATAGCATCCTACAGTCTCTCATTCCCCACATGCCTATCCCACCCCAGGAAGGGTGCCCCTTCTCTTCTCAACAGTCTTTCTGTTGCCCCACTTCCCTTCCGAGGCTTCAACAACAAGATATACAATAAGTATTAGATACCTGTAGTTGTAGTTTGGCACCTTGGAAAATCAATTCCCAGTAGTTCTCTCACATGGAGAGAATTATCATGGGCCTGACAACCTGCTTATTCAGTCCTACGGGAATGACAACCCACTTCTTCAGTCCTACATGCCTAACAAACCCCTTAATCAATTAAACTCTCGATCTAACCAGTACAATTCAGTACCGTAAGGTACGATTTACAGCTCCCCCCTGAAGGAATGATCATCCCCAAATATATATATGCTTGTGTCCTTTAAGAAACTTGGAAGCTAAGGGACTCCCTTTGTTGGCAAATATTTAACAGACAACGCATGCTTGTATGCTTGTCATTGATGGAAAGTACAACAATGAAGATGGCATGAG
>JASDQU011443358.1:0-23318 GCA_032191745.1 Picea mariana | reverse complement strand
GTTTTAGATAATTCAAGTTCATTGATTCATCTATGAAATGTTAGAGATTCTTTATAAACAGAAATCATAGAACATAATTAGGAACTTAACAGTAATAAGTAGTTAAGTTTCAAACATATTTTGAATTTATTATTGAGCATACTTATTTCTTGAAGCAATGAGAGGTTGTTGGATCCCTATTGAGTTTCTTGAGCACGTGTTCTTTACTTTCTCAATATCTTTTGACTAAAGGTTTGTGGATTTAATTTAGTCATAACCCTTACTTCAAGGATTTCAGCTAATAGCATCATGTTCAATTGAATTTCTGTTTCCTTTCAAGTAAGAATTGGTATCATTGTGAATTACTTTTATTGATAATTAGATTGTCTTAGCTCAGCTTATTTGTTCATCAAAATTGTTGTATTATTTTGGGCTTTCTATGTTGATCCTAAAGTTAGTTTGACGAATTAGTTTCTCATGCTTTTCTTGAGTACCTTACTATTCAGCATTCTATTGTCTGATATGAATTACAATCTACAGTTTAGAGAATGAATAAACTACTTTTTTCCTTCCAAATTCTTAGGTTCCTTGTAGCTTAGGAATCCCATGGTAGGATTTATGATTTCCTTCATTATTGTTATGTAGTAGAAGTAAAACATAGCATAAAATAGAGCATAAATAAGCAAGATCAAACAAGCATTATATCATGCACAACAATCTCACAATTGACACAATGATTTATGTGGAAACTCAATGAGGAAAAAAACCACTGACAATGATAGTCGGCATTCTTATTATTCAAGGGAGAATTATAATAGCCAATGGCAGGCATACAATCATCCTCTCCTCACACACACCCTCTGCTCTCTACACAACTTGCTCTCACACTCTTCCCACATTGCACTTTTACCTCTATGGGTATGCTCATATATATAGCATCTATCACTCAGTTACACAAACAAATCAGTATGAGGAAATTCTTTGATATGTTTTCAATAATTATATTTTTCATAAGCATTTTCATTATATTTTTCATATACATTTACAGTAAAATTGGTAGGATTTATGATCTCTTCATTATTTTTTCATATACATTTTCATTTCGTATACATTTATAGTATAGTTTGTAGTTTTGCAGGGCGATCCAGATCCAGACTACTTCTTGACTCACTTTCTAACTAATAAGAGTGATTCATATAGTTTTGGTGTGGGACATGATGGAATCCGTTTCAAATGGAAAGAACATTGTCAGAGAGAGGTACATGTTGTAATCAATATGATTTTCATCCAATTTTCCTTGTCCAACCTGAACCCAATGGTTCGGAGCTCCAACTATGCATGCACACCCATTCAATTTTCCTTTTCCAGACCGAACCCAATGGTTCGGAGCTCCAACTATGCATGCACACCCATTACCTCTCATAGACTCGAGAATTGGCCAATGGGATAGATATCGAGCTCTCATAAAGCTCAAATTAGAGTTAGCAACCAGGATTTCGGAGGAGAATAGAATTGACCCTTTCTTATGAACCTTTCTAATTTCGTTGTGTTAAGCAGTAGCTGGAGTTGGTGCCGAGTCCCATTAAGTATGGTGAAGGAAGTAATTATAAAGTCTATTGAACAACCAACTAACGAAATAATTAACCATGATCTAAATTTTAATAGCGGAACAAATATTCAAACACGCGAAGTGCACACAATCGAACCAAACCAAGAACAATATTCAAACTCTCTTCAAATTCATGTAGAGAAAGATTTCAAAATTAAGAATAGCTTGGTTAGGCAAGTTATCCCAACAAAGGTCTGTGTCTTTCTTCCTATCTGCCAACCTATATAAAAGCCATCAACTATATGTGTGGATCTGTCATCGATTAGAAAGATCGTATTTCTGTTCCGGTTGTAGATATTGAGAAAAGGCAATATCATAGGCTCAAGGAAATAACTGCAACCAACAACCTTCTACCAAAAAATAGAGAGACTAATCTGATTGATTTGCTTTCTAATTATATTGAAGAGCTCCTCTATTTACTATTTATAATAGGTTGAGATGAGACAACATTGATAAAGGTAGATGGATAACTCACTCATGAAGTAATAAGACAAGGAGATGGATGAGCAATTTACCCACTCTAGTGATAAGTCAAAGAAGCACATGGTGGTTGTCCATAAACATCCAAGAAGGATGACATGTCCTCCCTATCCTAAGTAAACTTATACATCAACACTCCCCATAAGTGCAACTAGGCCTACTAAGGTACCCAATACAAACTCTCATAAGTGGAGAAAATGAGAAAACCCGTAGGAAAAAACTCCTCCCCTAAAGAGAGAGAAAACAACACAAAAGTGAAGGAATGATGTCTTAAGATAATCCCCTAGAGATAACTTCTTTCATGCCAAGCATCAATCGTAGTTGTAGAAAGTGAGGTGATGCCAAAGGTTTAGTGAAGATGTCAGCAACTTGCGCTTCAGTAGGAAAATACTCCAGGTTGAGAAAACCATCCTGGATGAGTTGGCGGATGAAGTGCATGTGGATCTCAATGTGTTTGGTCCGTTGATGTTCCACTGGGTTGCGAGAAATGTGTATGGCACTCTGACTATCACACCAAAGAGTGGTGGGATGATCCTGCTGAATGTCAAACTCTGTCAGGAGCTTTCGAACCCAAAGAGCCTCCTGACTAGCAAGAACTGCACACGATACTCAGCTTTTGCAGAGGATAAAGCAATTGCAAATTGCTTTTTGCAAGACCATGTAATAGGTGCAAAGCCATGACAATAGACAAAGGTACATGTGGAATTTCGATCATCATCCGAACCAGCCCAATCAGAGTCAATGGATCCCATAAGTTGAGAAGCACCAGAAGAGTACTGAATACCAAAATTGGTAGTACCCTGAATGTATCTCAGAATGCACTTTGTTGCCTTCCAGTGACTCTCATGAGGATCTTGAGAGAACCAAGAGACAAGTCCTACTACAAAAGATATGTCAGGATGTGTATGAGTCAGATACAACAAACTCCCAATCAGTTGTCGATACAATGAAGGATTAACATGTGGTGAGGAGCGACTGGTAGAAAGTGTGACTCCTCACTAAAATTGAGTAGGGGCAGGTTTACAATCAACCATGCCAAAGCGTTGAAGTAAATCAAGTGCATACTTCTGTTGAAAAATAGAGATTCCTTCATGAGACTAAAGAACCTGGAGACCAAGAAAATAATGCAAAAGCCCCAGATTTGTCATATCAAAGTGTCCCATCAATGCTTGTTGAATACTCTGAATCATAGATGAAGAACTCCCTGTGAGAATTAAATCATCCACATATAGAACCAAAATCAAGAGATTAGTACCCTGCTTCTGAGTGTAAACTGTAGGATCAGAATGACAGCGATCAAATCCGGAAGAAATCATAAATTTATCCATCTTCTCATACCAAGCTCGAGGATCTTGTTTGAGACCATAAAGAGAACGCCAGAGCCTACAAACAAGAGAATAATCCTACACAAAACCAGGGGGATTCTCCATGTAGATTTCCTCATCTAAGTCACCATGTAGAAATGTGCTCTTTACATCCATCTGGTAAACTGACCATCCTTAGGAAGCAACAAGTGAAAGCACAAGGCGTATAAAATTCATCTTGGAAATAGGGGCAAAGGTCTCAGAGTAATAAATCTCTTCAACTTGTGAAAATCCCTTGGCCACAAGGCATGCCTTATGCTTGTCAACATAGCCATCTGCTACATATTTGGTTCTATAGATCCATTTACAACGAACTAGATTTCGTCCCTTTGGAAGAAAGATGAGATCCCATGTGTGATTCTTCATTGATGAAGAATACTCCTCTGTCATGGCAACATCCCACTCAAGTATGCCAACAACGTCAGAAAATAGTTGTGGATCATTTGAGATAGTATGACTCAAGAAGGAGACACCTATTGTTTGTGATTGAATAGGGGAAGATGTTGAGGCTGAATAGATGAAATCAGTTTGCTCATAGCCATACCTATTAGGCCTCTTTCTCTCACGAAAGCTCCTCCTAAGATGCAGTTCTTGATCAAGTTGTTCGTGTTCTTGATCAATTTGTTCCTGTTCAAGATGCCCATGCTCTGTTGGTGCAGGTGGTAGATTTTCTTTTGGTTGCTTTTGATGTTGAACTTCAAAAGGGTCATTATCATCTTCTAAAGAAAATTTGTCAACATGTTCAACACCATTGTCTGCATGACAATCTGTAGATGGAGAAGGATTTGATGTGGGGTTGAATCGTTCATCAAAACAGACAACTCGTCGAATGAAGACTTCTTTAGTAATAGGTTCAAATAACCTATATGCTTTTATGTCCTCACAATAACCAGCAAATATCAATGGTTGGATTTTATTCTCCATAGCTTTGTGTTTTTCAACTGGTATTAAGGCCCATGCTCGACTACCAAATACTCTAAAAGCAGATACATCATGCTTAACATGGCTCCAAGATTCCTCTGGAGTCTTATGCAGTACTGCCCGATGAGGCATCCTATTTTGAATGTAATTTGCATAGTTTACTGCTTCAGCCCAAAAGAAAGGCACCATGTTCTTAGACTGAATCATATAGTTTTCCATTTCTTTTAGTGTTTCGTTCTTTCTTTCAGCAACACCATTTTGTTGAGGGTTGTAGGGAACAATGAGATGATGTTGAATGCCATGTTCTCTACAAAAATCTATGAATCCCTGATTGACATACTCCCCCCATTATCTGTGCATAGTTTCTTGATAGAAAGAGATGATTGCTTCTCAACAAAATCCTTGAAGTTCTTAAAAGTAGTAAGGACCTCACTCTTGTACTTAAGAAAATATACCCAAGAGCGACGTGAGAAGTCATCAATGAACGTGAGTGCATACTTAGCCCCCGAAAATGAGCGAGTTGGAAATGACATGAGATCACTATGTACCAACTCAAAAAGTGTTGTAGCATGCCATGCTTTTCCTTTAGGAAAATGATCTTGATGTTGTTTTCCAAGGACACAACCTGGACAAACTCCATCAGTACAAGAAACTTTAGGAAGACCAAGCACCAATTTTTGGGTGCTCAACTGCTGCAAATATTTGTAGTTGAGATGTCCAAATCTTTCATGCCAAATCCTACTCAAAGCATCGACATGTGCAATGAAAGAGGAACCTAAGGAAGACTCAAAAGAAGCAAAATTATACAGTCGAGAACTATGATCTACTTTTCCAGATGCAACAACAATATCTAGATTTTGTAGTTCTCGAATGATTACATCATTAGGAGAAAACTCTACTATTTTCCCATTACCAGAATGACAAATATGATATATAAAGAGAAGATTTGCAAATATGTAAAGAACAAGAAGAACATCATTAATGCACCCTTTATCTAACTGCATTGTGTCTGATCCAAGAACATCTAGATGTATAGAGTCTCCAACTGCAATATGTGAAATGCTACATTTAGATGTAGAAGCCAACAACTCATGAGAATGAGTCATGTGGTGTGAAGCACCAGAATCAAGTATCAAGCTATCTGAAGATGCATACAAAGCTTGAACTGATAAAGCATGTCCTTTACTAGTAGAAGAAGGTTTGAGTACTGAAATCTTATGTTGCTTCATGGCTTCATTCAAAGCTTCAAGTTTCAACCAACACTTAGATTCTACAAGCCCAAGTCCGCCACAAAAACCACGAGTGTCATTTGACTTCTTCTTCTTTGTCTTGGAGGAAGACTCACCAGACTTGGAAGATGGAGGAAAAGATTTTGTTTTCTGTTGAGACTTGGAGGTAAACTCACCAGCTAGAGCAGAATCTTTCTTCTGCTTATGTCGAGTCTTGTGCTTAGTTTTGGTGGTATGATCCATAAGAGCCATATTGTTAGAGCCAGAAAGAGCATCTAATTGTGTAATCCTAGATTGTTCTGTAGTAAGACACTCACAGAAAAGCTCAAAGGAAGTCATTTTAAATTCACTTCCCAGTGCATCCATAGTAGAATAAAATGCAGAAGAAAATACTTGATAAGGACCTTTTATCTTGGATAAAATCAAGAAGATGCACTCATCATCTGATTTAGTTTTTCTGCACCCTTTTAGCTGAGCCACTAGTAACCTGAATTTGGTAAGATAGTCTTCAACGAATGCATGCTCATCTGGTACCAGTGATGACAACTCTGCTTCCAATTGTAGGGCTCATAATTCATTGATTTTTTCAAATAAGGAATCCAACTTGTCCCAACTTGCTTTCAGAATTTTACAATCATCTATGTGGAACAACAAGCTATATGACACATGCAAACTGATAAGGCCTATGGCGTCATCAAGTTTATTTTGATAGGCGAACCTCTCGATTTCCTTGGTGAACACAGGTTGATCCTCGGCTAACATCTACCATAGCCCTTTTGATTGCAACAACTGTTGCATTTTAAGTTTTCATGTGTGATAGTTATGGGGAGTTAAGAGCTCAACAATCCTTAACTCCACCATTTACAATAAAGAGTATAATAAAACACCAGATCTAGGTGTATTATCTCAAAAGGGAATGGAAACCTAGGCTCTAAACAAAGAGCTCTAAAAATATTTACAATATACACATTAAATTTTTTTGGACAGAGGCAATGATATTTAAATGTTGCCATGTTTAGAACAAATATCTATAGGCACAAAGAAGGTTAAATCTTTTCAATTGATAAACAAGGCAGAATACCAGTATCTTTTCTGCTGACAAACAAGGCAGAATACCAGTATCTTTTCTGCTGACAAACAAGGACTGAATAGAGCACTGGATCTGTAGTGAAAGGATTTAGACTAGATTTTTAAATGAAAAAAAATAATTGCAAAGAAAATCGGATTAGAATAAACCCTTGATGTTGAAGTCCAGTGATGATCCCAGGAGGGCCGATCTCTTATAACTTTAACTTCCCAGATTTTGAGATTTCCTTCCAATTTCTTGAGGTGATTGAGCATAGAGGCTGGCTAGATGAGTTGAACAAGATGGGCATTTTTGTTCCTTTGATTTCCTCTCGAAATTATGGATAGCACTCATCAGATCGACGAACAAATCTTCAGATCAACTAGACGAGCTAGACCTTTGCTGAACGAACTCGACAAGCTGGGCGCTTTGCTGCACCTTCGATTTCCTCTCGAACTTTTGGATAGTGCCCACCATCGAACCAAGTGATCAAATGACCTTTAGATCGATCGGTCTTGACTTATTTTATCTCCGGTTGGAATTGCACCACCTAGGCTAAGGCAATTTGTTTGATCTGCTATCGTCCAAATCCAAGGATGCCAGATCTGAGCAGATTGTTGAATAGGAACAAAAGTACAGGGTGAATTGGTTCTGGACCGGGTGGTGTCGGGCTGTTTAGACCGCTAGAAGCCTTGGATTGTTCAGAATTCTAGCTTCATTACGGTACGACTATGCGAGCTCGATTACTGGCCCAGGCATGCAAAAAAAACTTGTATACTGGGTCCGTCAAATACGTCCGAGTTGTTCCATCTCTAGTGCACAATCTACAGCCCTGTGAAGTTCAAGTTGCTCAGCAGGATCTTGAAAGAAAAACGCCCAGCTCTCTAACAAGATCGTGGCCACAGGATCTTTTCAGATCCGAGCTCGCCCAACTCACGGAGAGGAAACGCCCACACCTTTAACAAGATCGTGGCCACATGATTTTTTCAAATCCGAGCTCGTCTAGCTCACTGAGAGGAAACACCAACGTCTCTAACAAGATCGTGGCCACAAAATATTTTCAGATCCGAGCTCGTCCAACTCACGGAGAGGAGTTGAACCTTAGGGAAAAGAGAAATAATGGTTTAAAAAACCAACGCCTTACAAACTCTAACAAGCAACGTTCTTGAAAATTAGACAGCCTGCACAACTCTCAGAGAAATATGAGAAAGGGTTTGCAGAGATAGCTCTGATACCATGTTAGAGATTGAGAAAAGACAATATCACAGCTTAAGGAAATAACTGCAAACCAACACCATTCTTAAAAAAAAAAAAAAAAAACTGATCTAATTGATCTTCTTTCTAATTACATTGAAGAGCTTCTCTATTTATAATAGGTCGAGAGGAGACAACATTCATGAAGATAGATGAATAACTGACTCATGAAGTAATAAGACAAGGAGATGGATAGGCAATTTACCCACTTAAGTGATAAGTCAAAGAAACACATGGTGGTTGTCCATAAACAACCAAGAAGGATGACATGTCCTACCTATCCTATGTAAACTTATACATCAACACTGATTATTGATTAAACAAATCTTATAGTATATAACATTAGTATTTGTGACTTTTACATTATTTTTACTTCAACTTCAAAAATTTTGTGCAAAACTTGATATTTAAAAGAAGAAATAGAAAACGTTTTATATTTCAGTGATAAGGAGTTTAAACGTTTTAATTTTTACTTATGTAGATGAACTTTATATATAATTCAATTAGAAATTTAAAAAATTACAGTGATTGAAACTACATATTCATTATGGATGATTTCAGGTTTTTATAACATTTATACATTCAAATACTTGATTTAAACAATGTTATTAAGATGTTATTACAATCATTAAAATGTTATTTAGATGTTATTACAACCATTAAAATGTTATTTAGAATAAGCCATTGATCGGTCAATAATTTAAGATGTTATTACAATCTTCACATAATTGAACGTTAAACATTAATCACAAAATTAATATTCAATCCAACTCTGATATTATCATATTTGCAGAAATCAACTGCAACCAACAACATCATGGCAAAGATTTCTCTGTTGTTTTCCATCAATATTGCCGTACCTTTCTCATGACTGGCTAAAATTCCCAACTTCTCCATGTATACATTGATGAAGCTACCATATCCCTGTATATATAGATTTAGGAGATACTTCAAGTGTGAGAATGACTGTTAGATTAAAAGCACAAACCAGAAGATGGAGGTGCTCATTGAGATTCAATGGCTGCTTTTTTTAAAGATTCTTTGAGGGAAGTGTTCAGCTTTTTATGATCCATCACAGAAATGATCAGAAAATATGTCAAATGTCTCATATCACATTAAGATTACAGCATCCCACTTGAGAGGCAGTATAAAAAGCTTGCTGCACTTATTTATTCTTATTTTTAACAGAACTCTAAATACTCGTCCATTTAACATTCTAAACATTTATTTCTTTTCCTCTCCTTTATTTTATTTTCTACAGATTCCAAACGACGCCTCACATTACTCACCGATTTAGCATTCTAAACATTTATTTATTTTCCTCTCCTCTATTTGTTTATTTTATTTTCGACAGATTCCAAAGGACCCACCCATTTTGCACACTGAACAAAACATTTGACCGGAGATGAAAGGAAGAGAAATCTAGGGGTTTTGTGAAACGATGGCTTTTTGGAAACGGAGAGAGTTCACGAGAGGAGCCTCCTTTTTAATCTCTGAGTGCGCCTTATTACAACCACGCTGGCATTCGAGCACGAAGTATTTTAGGCAAATTCCGGGAATTTCTCTCAAAGATGAAGTTGTGTATCGGCGAGAGTATTCTGAGGCCGCTCAATTTGCCAACTCATCCGATGAATCCCCTGCGACATCTTCTGGTATCATCGTGAAAGGCAAAAAGAAGAAGGCGTACTACTCCATTGGCGACTTGATTAATGCATGTGTCATCTCACAGAGGATACCGCGCGTTTCAAAATACCCATCATTAAAGTGGCCTATTATAAATTCAGCTCGGGAGAGGGCGAGCAGTGTTGGAATTTCAAATTCCAACAGCCCGAAATTTGACTGTTTCGACATCTATGCCCGTTTTAACACATTTAAAAAAGAATATTGACGGTTTCTCAAAAATTATTATCGTATCGTATTTGACAGTGAACAACCTGTTGCAGAGCATTTAAGACTGTGCATACGGGATGTCATCAAATTTAAATTAGTGTCAAATTCCAAAGGCATGTGCCCGTCATCGTCATCCCACATCCAACTCAGGCCTGTCAAATCGATGTAAATTAATTTTATGGTCATTGGTTACGTGGACGGCGGAACTGGTATTGTCAATGTCGAAGCCCATGTGAATGAATACTCTCTAATTATCTCTTCTTTCATGCCTTAAATGTTACGACAAGTATGCATGCAGCGTAAGTCTATGCAAAAATTAGATCCCTGCACCTCCTAGGCATCCGGTGTTATGTACCGTGCTTGCTTCTTCTGGAGGCAAGGTTTTTATCTTTCCTTTCAAGTCTTAATAGTTACAACAAGTATGCGCAAACATTAGAGCTTCATCCAAACCATAGTTGGTTATGAACCCTAGACGTCGATCGACTGATTTAGAGTATGAAGGAAGTTTAAGACAGTTGAGATTAGAGCAGGGAAGAGGCGATAGAAACAAGAGATTTTTTCTCCGCGCACTGCTAGGTATTTTCCGAGCAAAGAGGGTTTGTTTTGTTTGATTTTTTAAATAGCAGTGGGTTTGTTTTCCTCTGGTTTTTTAATTTGGGGGAAAAGAATAAGTGTGAAGGCAGGGTTTGTTTTCCTCTGGTTTTTTAATTAGCGGAAAAATAATAAGTTTGAAGACAGGGTAAGCCATGTTTGACGTGGGCGGTTTTTTGGAGGAGACTAAAACAAACGATTTTGTACTTTTGGATGGCTAACTTTGCAGGTTTTGTGTTTCAAAAGGGTGGAAATTGCCGTGAAAACAGAAAGTTGGATACAAGAAATCAACGACATAACCGTTGTCGAGTTTACTTAGTTGCTTGTTGTTGCGTAAGAGAGGCCCATTTTTTGGTTTGGTGACGTGAATTTGGGAGGTGGAGCCTGGAGGGTGATTTAATGTATTCTTATATTTTTGTGTTCTCAGATATAACTGATAAAGAAGGTCAGCGTTTTAAAATCTTTTTAGTTTTTTCGGAATTGTTGAGCTATAGGGGAGCTAATGTGAACATGGTAATATTAGACTTTTGTAAGCCATGAGTTTTTGAAAATTTTGAGGTTTAAGAAAATTCCAGCCGATTGGAAGTTGTTATGGCGTTGGTAGTACTATATAGAAGAACTCAACAAAACAAAAGCAATCATGTATGTTGTTTTGTAGAGAGCCCGATTTGTTAGATAGTTGGGCCAGCAACGCTTTTTTTTAAATGATGCTCTTGTGTAAAATTCGCTTTAATTTCTTACTTATCTTTTAAAGAAATTTAAAATATTAGTTTTGCTTTAAATAATTTACAGTGACTTATCACTGTGTTTAATTACTTAGAATTATAAAAATTTCCATGAAGGAAGATAAAATCCCTTTGAACTATCTGCAAATTTATCAACATAAAGATGGTATTTAAAGATCAACATTTTGAGATTACTTTAGTAATCTTAGGCACATTTCCTTCCAATTCAAGTATAATTAAATCAAAATAAAAAACTTTAGTACGAAATAGAGTTAGGATAAATTCTTAATAATCCATGGGATCTGTTTTGAGAGCGTACAAAGCCTAGTATGATTAGCAATTTTAGTTGAAATTAATCCCAACAAGCATTTAGCTCTCTTCAACTTATAATTTAAAAAAATTAGAGTTCACAAGAGATTGCTCAAAGGTCTTGTCCTATATACAAGGTGAGCTCCTTGTGTTATTCAAAAGATACGTAGTAGGGTGCTCCTCCCGTGCCGAAACAACCTTTACGCCCTGCGCGGGCAAGACCGATTAGACCCTGCTCGAAACTGGTGATCTCTAATTCAAGACCTATCCCGATTAGACCTTGTAGAATGCCCTCTAACTTTAGCTCAAGACCCTTATCGATTAGACCTCGAAACAATCAGGGATGAATGACATTGAAATATAATTTAATTTTGTTATGACTAATAAATTGTTAGTTTCAATATGATTATGTATTATGAGTATTATTTTAAATCTTTAACTAGGTTTTTAAATTTTAAAACATATATTAATAATTTTATAAAAAATTATATTAAATATATATTATATAGTAATTTAGTTTAATTTAATTATGTAAATTAAAATTTATTTTTTATAAATATTTAATAAAAAGAAAAAAAAATCATATTATTTTTTTATTAAAATGTTTTTATTTACTTAAAATAAGAATAATTTTGTAAATATTATAATTTTTAAAGAAAAAACTATTATTTAATTTTTTAAGATGGTAAACTTTTAGAAAGGTTATATAATTTTTTCATTTTTTTTTAATGAAAAGTTTAGTTAATTTAGAGTTTTCAAATTGAAGTACAATAAATTTTATAACTTTTCATTTTTGAAAGGTTAGATAATTATATACCTTTTCAACTGAAATTAATACCAACCCTTCAAACTTGATCACTGGATCCGATTTGCTACCTTCCGCATCCATGCTCCATTCGCTCTTTTCAGACTCCGTCGATCACTAATTCTGGAGCCTCCAATTCACCATACGATATGACATTAACCATTGTTAACCCCTGAGGAGAATGAGTTGCAAAGAGTTGATCCAGAGGACAACGCAATGTTTAATGTTGTTACTACCTTATTAACTCCCTCCGCACCCATTTTTTAATTTGAAAAAACTTCCCTTCATTGACTCACTCGGCAAACACGTGCCAAGTGAGCAATGGGTTACTCAAGCATCTAAACTCAGTTATGGGAGCGAGAATCAATCCATCGTTCACTGAGGAGCTCATACATTTCAAATGCAACAATCTTAACAAATTAGAAGCCAAAGCAAGCGATGGAAGGAGGAATAAGCATATGTTGGGCTGGAGACTCATAAGCATCCAAACGCAACGATGAAGAGTTTGAGAAGCTCATCACTCGACTTGAGAGGCCATATACCCTCCAAGGCGATGATCCAACCTCCAATGGCATGAAGTTAGAGATGGGAATGTTTCTTCATCTCCCAACAACCAGGGGATAAATCGATTTGGGTTTTAAAGGGAAATCTTTCCTTTCTCCCCCCTAATCTTTCCTTTCTCCCCCCTTAGTCTTCCTTTCGCTTTTGCCATTCACCCTATCTTCTTCTGTGCAACTTTCTGATAGTTTTTGTTTGTGTGTAGGTTTCTTTATGGCTGAAGGAGTGGCATGCATTAAATACTAGAAACAAAATGATGTGCTAAACCATAGGTAATGTTGGGATCATTGGCAAGTGAGTGGGTTTCTTTAAAAAAATTTGGTTTCTGTAAAAAAAATTGCAACCTGAATGAAAGCATATTTCCCAAGATTTCAGTAGCGAGATTCTCAAAGACAGCCCGGGACATCTTCGAGACCAACTATCAGGGTATTAACAAGGTAAAGACATTGAAGTTGCAGACTTTATGAATGAATTTTGAGAGTCTAAAGATGAAGGAGTCAAAGCAACTCGACCAGTACTTGACTCAAGTCATGAACATAGTAAATCAGTTAAGGATGAACGATGAAGAGATTCCAGATCAAAGAGTGGTAGAGAAGGTTCTTAGAACCCTACCTAAGAAGTTTGATGCAATGGTTATAGCCATTGAAGAGTATACGGACTTGATGCAACTATCAACAGCTATCAGTTGATGAGTTGTTGGGATCCTTGTTATCCCATGAATCCAGGATGAACACATATGAAGATTTCTTGAAAAACCCATTTAGATATTAGGTTTCGATCTCAAGACGCAGAGGAGGACCAAAGTCAAGAGGCAGGGGCAAAAGCAAAAGAAGCAACAACCAAAGGGTTAGTTCGGAACAAGAAATGAGATTTGATCAAAATCCTCATCGCATAAGGGGGAGCAGGAACAAAAACCCACAGGCAAATTAGAGGAATGACAAATCCAAAATTAAATGTTTCTATTATAACAAGTTGGGTCATTATGTACATGAATGTAGGAAGAAGAAGGTTGACCTTAGCAGACATGATGAAAATTATTCTAACACCACTGAGAACTATGAATACTCATTATTCCTTACTTGCAATGTTTCTCAAGAGACTTCTAATGATATTTGGTTAGATAATGGATGTAGAAATCATATGACAAGAGATAAAAACTTAATTGAATATCTGGATGATTCCGTGAGGACTGAAGTCAAGTTGGGGTCATAAAATATTCTAAAAGTCATGGGAAAAGGAATGGTCAACATCCATACCAAACAAGGCCAGAAAAGACACATACCATGTGTATTATGCCCCAGGTTTGAAACATAATCTTATTAGTGTTATCCAACTTACTAGAAAAGGGTATGATGTAATCTTTAAGGGCAATGTTGTTTCATATATGACAAACCTCTCAGTAAGATGTTGATTGTTAGGGTGAAGATGACAAAGAATAGAATATATCATCTTTCAATGAATTATGATAGACAAGATGTTTCCATAGCCCAAAAGGAAACATGTTCAGAAGATTTTTGGTTGTGGCTTCTTAGATTTGACCATTTACATTTTGGTGGTCTAAAACTATTGCAACCAAAAGAAATGGTTGACGGTTTTCCTCCCATTTAAGAGCCAATGAGTTCATGTGAGAGTTGCATTCTGGAAAGAAACACATAGATAGTTTTCCTAAAGGGGTGTCTTATAGAGCAAAGGAACCATTGGAGTTGGTTCATACAGATCTATGTGGTCCAATGCAGACTCAGTCACTAGGAGGAAGTTACTACTTCCTAACCTTCATGTATGATTATAGTAGAAAAATTGGGTGTACTTTCTAGCAAAGAAATTAAAAACTTTTGACAAATTCAGAGAATTCAAGGCAATGGTGTAGAAGTAAAGTGGTCATCAAATTAAAGCGTTGAGATCAGACAGAGGAGGTGAATATGATTCACATGTTTTTCATAATTTCTACAAGCAGCATGGGATCAAAAGATAGTTTACAGCGAGATATACACCTCAACAAAATGGTGTAGCTAAAAGGAAAAAAAGAACCATTATGAATATGCCTAGGAGTGTGCTCAAGGTAAAACAATTGTCAAATGATTTTTGGGGCAAAGCAATAGCTTGTTCTATTTATGTTTTGAATAGATATCCTACTAAAAGTGTGAAAAACAAAGTTCCATAAGAAGCATGGACAAGTATGAGTTGCAGTGTAGCACACTTCAAAGTATTCGGTTGTGTGACATATGCTCATGTGCCCAAAGAGTTGAGGAGGAAGTTAGAGGAAAAAAGTGAAAAATTCATCTTTCTTGGTTACAATGATCAATTCAAGTCATATAAATTGTATAATCCAATGACAAAGAAGGTGATAATTAGTATCCTGATGTTGAATTCAAAAAAGATGAAGCATGGAATGGAAGCATAGATAAGACTATATCTGTTGGAGCAGTAATACCTCAAGCAGATGATGAAGCAGATGAGGAGATTCCACAAGATGAAGAACAAGGTTTGTAAAATCAATAGTCAATCAGAGATACTCCAACAAGAACTCCAAGAAATTTTGTTCAAGGTGAGTCATCTAGCACAGTAGCCCAGTTTACTCCTACTTCTTAGTCAAGAAGTGTATCTGATTCTACAAATTATTCCTCCATAAGATCTAGAAAGACTATAAGTTTAAGAGAAATATATGAGGATCTAGATGTGCATTCAAATTTCCACATGTTTTGAAGAAGCGATTAAAGAAGAAAATTGGGTCCAAGGAATGGACAAAGAAATTGATTCCATAGAGAGGAATGATACATGGGATCTAGTAGAATTATTAGAAGATAAATACTGCATTGGGGTACAATGAGTTTAAAAAACCAAGTTTAATGAGAAAGGAGAAGTTGAAAAGAACAAGACCAAATTGGTAGAAAAAGGTTTTTCGCAACAACCTAGAGTAGATTACGATGAGACCTTTGCACCAGTTGCAAGGTTAGATACAATTAAACTTTTCTTAGCCATAACAACTCAAAACAGGTGGAAATTATATCAAATGGATGTGAAGTCAACATTCTTGAATGATATTTTGGAAGAAGAAGTATATGTGGAGTAGCCACCAGGATATGTGATTGAAGGACATGAAGATACAATTTACAGATTGGAGAAAGATCTCTAGGGGATTAAGAAAGCTCCTAGAGCTTGGTATAGTATGATTGATTCATATTTGATTAGTACATGTTTCAACATAAGCAACAATGAGCCCACATTGTATACAAAGGTGAATAAACAAGGTCAAATATTGATTGTTTGTTTATATGTTGATGATATGATCTTCACATGAAACTTGTCAGTGGAAAATTTTAAAGAAACTATGAAACATGAATTTGAAACGACTGATTTGGGGTTAATGAGATATTTCCTTGGTATTGAAGTTTTTTAATCAGATTCTGGAATTTTTGCATTTCAGGCAAGGTATATCATGGATGTGTTGATGATGAATTGTAAACCAACACCAACTCCAATTGCAATAGGGACAAAGCTTATCAAAGAGGATGTGGGATCCAATGTAGATCCAACTCTATTCAAGAGATTGGTTGGAAGTTTCATGTACCTCACTGCCACTAGGCCAGACATTATGTATGTTGTCATTTTGATTTCCAGGTTCATGGAATCTCCAAAAGATTCACATTGACAAGTTGGGAAAATAATTATGAGATATATTGTTGGAACAATAGGATATGGCATATTATATTCTAGCACTAGTAATGATTTTTTGATTGGATATACTGGAAGTGATTTTGCAGGTAGTATTAATGACATGAAGAGTAATTTAGGATATCTTTTCCATATTGGTTCAAGTGTGATTTCATGGGCATCCAAGAAGCATCCCATTGTGATGTTTGCATCAATCAAAGCTAAGTATGTAGCAGTCACAACAACAACTTGTCAAGCAGTTTCGTTATGTAGAGTATTGGGTGATCTTCTACAAGGACAAGAAGGACCAAGTCCACTGTATTGTGACAACAACTCAACAATAGCTCTGTCAAAGAACCATGTTTTTCATCATAAAAACAAGCATATTGATACTAGATATCATTTTATTAGAGAGCTTGTAAACAATGGAGAAATCTACTTGAAATCTTGTAGATCAAAAGACCAATTGGCTGACATATTTACAGAACCATTGGCAAAATATGTGTTTGAGTTTTATAGACATAATTTAGGTGTTGTAAATGATAAAGCATTTAGTGGTAGTAATTAAGGGGGAGTGTTAGAAAATAATTACTCTTCTAGCTATTTTAGGAAAGTTTTAATTTTAGACACTAGAATAGTTTGAGTTAGTTGGGTATTAGCTATTTTTTTGTGAGTTAGTAAGTTTTGTGTATTTAACTATCTTTCCATAAGCAATGAAGCATTCAAGTTTTAGATTCGCAACTCTTGTGTTCTGTTTTGAGTTGGGTTTCTGTGTGTGTTTGTGCAATAGTTCATACAGCCGTGTATGTTCTAAATTCGCCCCTCCTTCATATGTGCATGTTTTTTTTATGGCTGAAACAGTGGCATCCATTAAATACTGGAAAAAAATTGATGCGCTAAACGATAGACAATGTTGGGATCATTGGCAAGTGAGTGGGTTTCTGTAAAAAAAAAATTGGGATCATTGGCAAGTGAGTGGGTTTCTGTTAAAAAAAAAAACATGCAACTTGATTAAAGCCCAGGAGAGTGTTGGAAAGTTTAGAGGGAATCCATGGAAAATGCACAGAAAAAAACACAAGAGAAAACCATCGAGACACAACGTTTTTTCTCTTAAAGGAAAAACCCATTCATCTTTAAGACCGGGGTAGCCCCAAGTTCTCCCCTAATTTATTTCATTCTTAAAAACACGTCAAAATTATCTACCATTGCCCCATGAGGGATGAAAACTTCAAAGAAAACCTCTTTGACATTTAGTTTTAGTTATACATTACAAGAATTTATTTATTATTATACTTTTACCCATGTATATTTGGTTTGCTCCTTCTTAAATTTACCTTTTCAAGCTTAAAATAACCCTCATTTGCAAATGCAATTTACTACAATGAGTTTGAATGGACATTCCAAAAATTTGCATCTTCGTAACCTCAATTTCGCTATGTATGTGCAATTTCCAGCACTTTCTCATCAATTGAAACTGCAAATTTATGAACTAATTAATGCAAGATACAATAACTTTAATGATTTAATGCTTTGATTGTAATGCCATTTGCATGAGTGAAATATAACTTATATTGTATATTTTTGTAAGCAAGAGAAACTAAGTTTCAAGTTCCAAAGGATGCAATAACTTATATGGTATATTTTATGCAATAACTTATAACTTATATTGTATATTAACTTATATTTTATGTTGAGCATTTAATTTTTTGTTTTCTCATTAAACCCATCATGCTTGTTTATGTATGAAAATCTTCATACTTGCATGATTAATCATGCTTGCTTATGTCTAGGGATTTTCATGCTTGTGCATTACGTTTTTGTGCTCATGTTGAAATGCATTTACCTGTGCTTGCAATCTTGCATATTTATGCTTGTAGATTTCAAGTTTGTGTACAAAACATTCTTGAACACCATTCACTGGATTGCCTCAAGTTGGATCATTTTCATGCTTTGAGTGCATTCAAGGTTTCGTGCTCAAGCTTGCAAAAGTTCATACTTGTTGTTTCTTACATTATGCGTCCAAAAAGATTTTGTTGTATACAAGTTTGAAATGAAGCATTCTTCGAGGAACTTTTATCATATTTATACATGATTTTCACTGGCAAAACTTCACTTCATTTTCATTTTTTAGTATGTGATTTGAAGCTCAAACGCACATTGCATTTATCCTTCTTTTTCATGTTTTACAAATCCATTTTGTTAAAAAAAAAACTCATTCAACCATCTGCTGCTTGAAACATTGCATTGGAACATCAAAATTTATGTTTGTGTACATATGATATATTGGGAAAATTCTATTAAAGAGAACTAGAGCTCATCTGAGATGAATGAATAATTAAATTTTTAAGGCAAATAGATCAGGATTCTCTTATGTTTTTTATGAAGAATTTTTTACACCGACACCATTGAGTGATTCTCATAACTCATAAATTATCGAATCTTTTAATGGTTTTCATTTTCATAATTTGCAAATTTCTTTATGTGTAGAAACTAATTATGCATAGGATTTGGGGAGTTCTTACCACTTTTGTAAGCAAAATGCATGGAAGTTATTTTTATGGTTTTGTAAATTTTGGCAAAGGGATTAAGCATGGTAGGTTCAACTGACATGAATAGATGAACATACAAGCCACTCTTCAAAGTTATTGAAGGTTGATTTTTAATTCTATGTGTGAAGTGTTTGAATTAGAGAAGAAGGAGAGAACTTGCCACAGGTTGATTTTTAATTCTACGTGTGAAGTGTTTGAATTAGAGAAGAAGGAGAGAACTTGCCCCTTCAAAACAAAGCCTTGAAGAAGACAAATTCCCACAAGTTTGTGCAAGCCAAAGTAAGTGAGCGAGAGATGGAAAATCATTCACCCTTAGGAGTTTACTAAAAAAAGCAAATCAGGTGGAATAGAAAGTTAAAGCTACTTTTAAGAGAGAAAGGCTTCACATCCAACCTCTCAATTCTTTTTTACCAAGCAAAAAACAAAAAAGACAAATCAAGGAATTCACTATTCTGTAACTTTAAATATTGGAAAGCATAAGTCACTCTATAAGCTAAGTGAAATTCCCTTTCTTTCTTTATCAAATGATCTCAAAAGAAAAGAAAATAAAAGTGAATCAATATCAAATAAACCAATGCTGACATTTGTAAAGTTTCATGAAAAGCAAATGCAATCTGCAAAGTAATTTTCATATACAAATCATATAGTGATCCCTGTGTTTTCTTTATCAAATGATCTCAAAAAAAAAAAAAAGTGAATCAATATCAAACAAACCAATGCTGACATTTGTAAAGTTTCATGAAAATCATATGCAATCTGCAAAGTAATTTTCATTTACAAATTATACAATGATTCATAGTTAAGATCTAGGTAAGAGAGTATGGTAAGGCATGTGATGCCTAGAGCATCACATGAAAAAAATAAACAAGATGCCTTAAACCTTGAAAGTAAGACTTTACAAAGGGATTTCGTCCAAACAACTAGTTGTTGATGTCACCTCCAAAATATTGTCAATACCTCTAAAGCAAACAAAATTGAGGAGTTGACAAGGAGAGATCCGAATATCCATATTTTATTTGTGCCACAAAGATGTAACATTGTTTCTGTTGATATTATGGTAGCTGTGGGAGGTATTAACCTCCATGTGTAACCTTTGACTAGAATAGAGTATTCCAGAAGCAAGAGAAACCCTAAACATATGTGTACAAACCCTAAGTCAACTCAGTAGAATAAATAATATCAATGTATTATCTTCCAGAAAGAAAAGTCGGCCCAGAAAGGTGACAAGAACCAATATAAATAGGAGTTTCTCTAGCTCATTTCTACATACTCACTTCACTCACTCTCTCAAGTATAGCACAAGTATGGAGCTGTAGCTGGAAGAAAGGAAGGTGATTTTTTTGGGTTGATTCTTGGTCTCTCTCTCTAGTGCTATCTAGGCTAAGATGTGTTCCCTACCTTCTAGTATCTTTTGGTGGTATTCTTGGTGGTATTTTGATATTCTTGATGGTATTCTTGGTTGTAGCCTAAGAAGTGCAACTGCAACTGCTGCAGTTGAGTACTGTTCTTGTTATGTGGTTGTGGAGACTCTCTCTTGTGCGCTACCCTTGGAGGAGGCACGCTCTCCTTTGTCTTATGTTGTTACTGCAATTGGATGGTGTTTTCTGGTTCCATCTCATACTAGTGCTGCATCTAGGGTTTATCTATTGGTTCTAGTGTGCCTTTCCAGAATCATTCTATCTAGTAAAGGTTAAGGTGCTTGAGGGTGGCTACATGCCTATGGTTGGGTGACAATAGTGATATCGTCTATGGTAAAACGAGCACATCGAATATTTTAATAGGTTATGGGCCTACACTACCTTCAGGATAGTCTAACCACTGAAAGGTAGATTGACAGTTCCTTGTCAAGCTCGTTGTAGCACTAGTTGTAGCTGCAACTATGGTTTCTAATTTTGCAACTGCAATAAACCCTAACCTAAATTCTTGGACACTTTAAGTGAAACATTGGACTTATTTTTTGGGTATTCTAGTGTGCCCTATCTTAGCGCACCCTCTAGTGCCCTCAGCTAGAAAAAACATCAAGTTTGAGTTCTTGGTCAAAGTCAAAGGTTGACTTTTGATCAAAATTGATTTTTCTGGTCAAATTTGAAATTTCAAGGTTTCTAGCTTGTTCTAATCATTGAACCCTTTTTATTCAGTTTGTAACCTCTTCTTGTCAAGATGGTGTCTAGTTTCATATTAGAAGACAAGATGAACAATGCTACAAATTTCAAAGGTCTGCACTTGTATATGCTTTTCAAGTTATATCATCCAACAAAGAATGAGTGTGTTTGCAGCGGATGTATAAGAGACCTTGTCCAAGAATTGATCTTGAATTCAGTACATTCAGAGGAACAAACACACCCTTCCTAGCAATCAAGCTCCAGGTTCTAGCACTACAAGGAAAAGACCCTCTGGCGAAGGTTTTTGCGGATGCCTCTATAAAAATATCCCAAAAATCCATTTACAGTAGATGATACTAGTGGAGGTGAGACGACAAAGGTTTTAACGAATGTTTTTACACCGGTTATTTTATAAGTACCTAACTCATTGATGCGTTCTCTACAATAGGCACATTGGTGCCCTCAAAACTAGCGCACCATAGCAGAGTTATTTCAAATAAAGAACAATAGTATACGGTGCACTACGGAAAAAAGGATGCATCGGGAAATAATGACACACCATAAGAGCGTTATTTTAAAAATCTACGGTGTGTAATGTAACACTGGAAGCACCAGGGCGCTATTAGTATAGAGAACCATCATATGATTAAATAAAAAATATTTATGTAGGATTGTGTCAAAAAATATGTATGGGTGCACTCCATTGTATCATGCACACTGGTGCACACAAGTGCTCCAATATGGAGCACAGTGTTAGGGTTAATTTCCAAATTTAGGCGGTGCGCTCTATAAACACAAGCGCACTCGGGCGTCTATTATTATACTGCATTGTGTCATGCTTAAACACAAATTTTCACACTATTGCAGTTTTTCAAAAAATATATTGTGGTGCGCTATGAAGTCGTATACGCACCCAAAAACACGTGCACCGTGCTAGGGCTATTTTTTTTTAAATATAACTAGTGCGCTCACTAAACATGGATGGCTTGGTGCGGTTGTGCATTGGGCGCACTGGAACAAGGTTTTATTAAAAAAAATTACCGACGGTAAAAATCATTTTTACCATTTTCAGTGTTGTAAAAAAAGTTACCAACTTAATGAGAATTGTTTCAAAATGAGAACTCTAGCCCAAAAAACCCATATTTTTTCAAAATAAACATGAAAATCAACCCCCAAATAAAAAAGTGGTGCTATCGGTAGCACCATTTTTTCAAATGGGGTCAAAATTACAACATTTTTCAAACATGGCCCTAAAAACTCATATAATGGCTCAGAAAAACCTTCAAATTGACACCTGAATAAAAAAATGATGTTACATGTCCCCGAGGTGTAGGACAGTTGGTGGCAGAGTGTGTTTTTAAGGCACTCTGTGATGTTAAAGTCACTGGTTCGAAACCTGCGGCGACAAAAAATCCGTCCATGTTAAGGGTTGGTGTGGCTCAGGTCGGGTGTGATCCTTGGGTGATTTTGATGGCTTAGATGCCCTTGAGTCGCGGTTTCTTAGCGACAGGTTAGTCCCACATGTCACGGACAAACTAACAAACAAACAAAAAAAAATGATGTTACATAAAAAAAAATTCAAAATGTTAAATTTATAGATATTTTGAAATTGTATTTTTAGCAGTCGGTATCATTAAAACCAAAACCTCAAAATCAACCATCAAATTGGAAAGCACTACTACCAGTAGCACCCATTTTAAATTTGGGGTATTAAAATGACATTATTTTTAAAGTGGTAACCAAAATCATTGTTACTACAAATAAAATAGAAAAAAATCCATCGAAACGTAAAAAAAAATAAAAAATAAAAAAATGATAAAAAAACCAAAAAAATACTAAAAACATGTCAAAATTAAAAAATATATTAAAAAAAGATCTAAAATTAACAAAACATTAAAATTATCTATCCTAAATTTTTTAATTGCAAGTTAAAAAAAAACAACACACACACACACACACACACACACACACACACACACACACACACATATATATGGGGGGAGATGTCGGGCATTGCCCTAGCCCCCCGCACGAGAAATGGCTAGGTCGCGTGGGGCATCGCCCCTGCCCCCCGCTAGTAGGCAGTCGACGCAACGACTATTTTTCGTTTGGAGGGTCAAGGAGTGATGTCGGGCATCCCCCCGCAGGCACAGGCCAGGTCCTGCAGCATGGACAAGACCTGGCCATTGCCTGCGGGGGAGGTTGGGGCAATGCCCGACATCGCCCTCCATGTTAT
>JASDQU011443357.1:0-18617 GCA_032191745.1 Picea mariana | reverse complement strand
GAACACTGACTCCTAAAAAATAGGGCATCTGCTAAAAATAGCAATCTCTCTCAAATCCATGTGAAACTGTGCTAGCTCTATCTATGAAGCAAAGGACAACCAAAAACCAGTCTTGTACTTGTCTCTGATGGGAACCAACCTTTGGCTCACACAAGTGCTCAACCTAGGTAAATCTCTTAATGTCAAGCAAAATAAACTATGTTGTCTCTTAACCCTCAAGATTTTCAAGGGTCAAAATCCAAGGGTTAACAATGACGACTCAAGAGGACAGGATCCCCCAGTGCGATGTCAAGAACCATATGAATCTCTATGTCTGAAAACTATAACATGTCTGTGAGAACTAAAGGAATGCACCAATAGACATCTATACCTGTGTGGAAGAAAAGGCCTTGTAAGTTGACCTGTGATACCAAAGCTTGTCCAATGGGCAATGGAGTCAAAACACTATAAACCTCCCACTACGGAACTAAAACATAAGGGGTCTCATCCAAATCCGCTACCTGCTACAACCAACTATGTAGACTCCTCCCTGTGGTAAATGTGCTAAAGTCGACACATGGGAGAGAGTCACTTAGTCAGATGGCAATAATGTAAACACTTGTCAAGTGCAAAGGAATCCCACCAATAATGTCAATGGGTCCTAAAGTACGAGCACAACCTGTCACTGTGAAAGATGTTTTGAAGTTGAACAATGACGAGGATCATCTAATCAAGGCCCAATAATGCGCAGCCTTGTCAAATGCAAGATAACTACCAATGAGGCTAATGGCTACCAAGATGCTCTACTTCTGGATCATCCGCAAATAATGTGTCAGAGTCGATGCAGGATGATCTGTTGAAAAGAAGAGCAATGATGTCTCTCTTCTCTCAGCTCGAATTAATAACTCAAGAAGATATAAGATGAATGGTACCATATCCCTATTGTGGGACAAGGGGGACAACTAACTCAAAGCAGAAGACTCAATGATAAGCAATGAAGAGACAAGACATAAGATGACTCAAGAATCTCCTATGTCTCTTCAAACTACCCATCCTAAAGGCTCAATGCTTTGGGAAACATGAAAAAATCGAATCCCCATCCAAGCTCACTCTAATGATAAGAAACAAAGGCTCGACATATTTAAGATAAGGCACTCATTTTTTTGACCCGGGAATAACAAAGTGGAAAGCCACTATACTATGAAAGGAATAACCTCACAAGACACGACCACACGCTGATATAAGAAGGAAAAGATCAACAACACTTAGCAAAGGCTGAAAGTAAAATAACAGAATGAAAAGACTCTGCAAATAGAAAGGTAAATTCTTGTCCTAAAACGTAACAAATCAGCAAGACGGAAAGACTAAAATAACATGTGGAAAGAAAAGAAAACTACCCCTAAAACCAAAAATTTTTACCTCAAAGCTGCCATGATCAAATTATCATACTCAAAGGACCAATGTAACCATACAGCCAAATGATCAGTCCGACGGGAAAGATCAACAAAGTCAACCTCCCAACGCAACCAATCGAGAAATCACCTATGTCAGAAGGGTGCCTTGATGTACTTGCTACTAAAGAAATAGGTGAAGGCTACTAGTTGGAATTTGGAACACGGTAATTCAACAATAATAAGCGTGGATGCATGAGAATCGAAACTCTTAGAATCTACCTGCTAAAAAAACTCCATCATCCTGAGCTCAACTGGATCGTGATAATCCCTGATATCCAAGCATTGATCAATCACAGGATCCTGAGGAACAACCTTTGTATGCGAGATCATAGTAAATATGTAAGGGATATCATCCTTAGGTTAAACCAAAAATGGCTCCTTCTGCTGTAATGGTATCTGATCAAGTTGTTCCTGAACCACTGCTGGGATATGCAAGGATGAGGTCTCTTGTTGACTAATTTCTACTTGGTTGACTTACGTTTCTTCCTCTTGAAATATTTCATCATCACTAATGGAAGGAACCACTGAACACTTCTCAGCACTCAAATCTTCACCTTCATCTTCTTGGAACTCTGTGTATGACTCAAGTGGTGTGGCTACTAGTTCCTGATCATTCAAGCCTGAGTCATCACCATCTAGTTCATCTCTAGGAACTCGATACAGTGCAAGTTGTGGTTCGCTTTCAATAACACAGACTTCTTGCACTCCTGTAACAATCGAGGGTTGAAAATCATGGATTAGAAGAAACCCATAGGTTGCAAGGAAATTTCTTTCTAACTTGATAGCAACAGCTTGTGCGTCCTCTAGGTTTTGAGGGTCTTCATTATCCAAAATTCCATCATATGTCTCGAGATAATAATCAAAACAAAAGCAGCATTAGGCCTTATAGTAGTAGGAATCTTATAATAAGCCTTAGAAAAACGAGCATTAAAATCAATGACATCTCATTCCAATTCTTTTTAATATTATCAAAAGCACTAATTAAGGAAAAAGTGTCTTGTTTATCTGCCCATCTTTCAATGAACTTCTCTTGGAACAAATCCCATCCATCAATGGACCCTGTTGGAAGCGACTTGTACCATGCTCGTGCATCCCCCTTGAGGGTCTGCACAAGCATCCTCATCATCACATCCTCATGTTCCACGTCAAAATCATCCACCATCTTTGAAAAATCAGCCAAATGATCCTCAACTGATTCTCCAAACTTCCCTCCACACAAAGGTAAGCGCTTGCAATATTTTCCATATGCAGGTAAGTCATGAGGATAATTAGGAAATGCAACAAAACTTAGTGGGTCATAAGCAGAGAATCTCCACCTCATTGGATTCACAGCTCCAACCATAATATTAATATGAGATAAAAACAAGCACATCTGCTACCATAATACTAGCTTGAGATGAAAATAAAACCAAAGATGAAGGTGTTGAGGTTAGACTCACCATAGGGATCATTGAAGAACCTACTAGAGACACAGTATGTTTACCAACTTGGGGAGAGTTCCTGGTGAAAGTATAGTCTTGTTTCGGAAAATATGTTAGGGTTCACTCAGACTCAGAACTAGACCTTGCAAGAGAATCGAAACCGGATGATCTTTTTGTGTAAGTTCCCATGTGGAGTCATCCATGTTTCCTATGGAATCATCGACAGGCAAGTTAAAGAAAATAAACCAATTAAAGTAAAAACTCATCGATATCGTTGCCACCAAGGTTTGTGTTCCCCAACAATGGCGCCAATTTGTCAGCACATTTTTTCACCCTCCAATCAAATCTGATATAATTAAAAATCAGGGAGGGAAAAGTGGTTAATTCGAGAAAATGCCCCAAATTGTCACGGACAATCCCCCTCTCCGTTCAGGCTGGTGCGTGCCAACCTCAAGGGGGAGTCCCTAGGTACTAGGTTGTTGCTTTTGGATCTAATTTTCTGCAAAGAACACACAAAAAACAGCAGCAAATTTCTCTTGGACAGCGTGAAAAAGATAGTTTAATTTCGCTTGGAAGGACCCTGCAGTGTTAGCATGAGAAAGACGAAAGAAATAGAAGAGAAAACTACTTAAAAGATAGAGAATTATCACAATAAATCTAAGTTGCAGGAAACGCCCCCCCTAGACCACGTACCAGTACCCGAAACCTATCGAAACGCCGAAACGAATATGAAATGGCTGGGAAACGTCGCCAGTCGTACCATACAACATTTCCCAATTTGAAAACGCCATACAGTACGGTCGTTGGCGTTTCACAGCCGTTTCAGTGCAAATGGTACCCATTTCTGCAGGTTTTTCTTGCTATGCAAACCCATCCAAGGAACCAAGAGGTTCATGGGTCCCTTAGGTTGAAAAAAATCCCCTCATTAACCACTAATAAACATTTTAAATCTTCCCACCATTTCACCCACCCTAGTAATTAATGGTAATATTAAATTCTTAAAGTAAAAGTGAAAGTGACATTCTCCTTTATCTTTCATTGAAGGAGAATGTCACTTTCACTTTTACTTAAATTTTTAACATTACCATTAATTGTTTAAGGATGTTTGAGAGTGGTTCCAACCTCATTGGACTTCATATGGAGAAAGTAGAATTTTAGGTTCCATTCAAAATTCAACACACTTGACAGTTTTCAGGATTTCAGGATTGGCAGGATTTCGACGTTTTCACTAGATTCTATCATGTATGAGGGTATGGAACCAGCATTTAATCCAGAGCACCAAGCCTTCTATGTACCTCAATGTCCACCGGTAAACATTTTTGGGCTTGACCGGTTTGGTTTTGATAACATTGCTCTCTACAATACAAGGATGTACAAATGTCATACTAGGGTTTATCCAACCCCCATGATGAAACGCCCTCGAGGAATGATTCTCCTAGGTTTTAATGCCTCTCCTTTAGGATGGTGCACTCTCTAACAAGATGTTAGTCCAATGCTCATATTCCATGGTTGTATCCAAGTGTCCTCCTTCAAGGCATTACTCCTCTAACTATGTGCCACATGTCATTTCATGTTAATATAGACATGGTTTTCCTTCTAAAATGGCATTTATGTGTATCATTCTTTTTTTCTTGCAAGATAATGTGTTATTTTAAAAAAAACTATATATATATATATATATATATATATATATATATATATACATATACATACACATGGTGTTTCCCCCGACGTTTCCATTTTTGAAGGGTCGTGTTTTATAATGTCCCCATTTCAGAAACTTCTAGATGTTTCCTTGTTTCGTGCAACTTAGCAATAAATGGTTATGAACTACTACTTAAATGCATAAAGAGAGAATACAATACTGACAAGAGTGAAAGCTCGAAGATAAGCACAACACTTCTTTATTAATGCTCGTCAAAGGGTTGATTGCACCATATCAACAAGCACAAGAACTGGCACTATGATTATCCTCACACAAAGAAAGAGTAGCTAGCCTAGTAGAAGAAGAATGAGAGAAAGAAAGAGAATAATGAATGTTTCTGCTACAAAAAATCCAACTTCTAACAATGTAGCCAAACCTCCAATATATAGGTGAAGAGGGTGCACCTTCCAATAAGAACCAATGAGGGAGCATGTGTGAATAAACAAGGCAACTATGCGCATGAGAGGAGTGATAGTGAGAAGTGTGCATGGGAAAGGGAAAGTGAGTGTGAGAGAGTTTAACTCCCACGTGTGGTAGACTTAGCACATGGAGAGTTAGCATGGGCGCATGTATGAGGATTGCACCCTATTTTTTTGGGAGAGGGCGCACTTGGTAGTGAGGAATGGGAGAATAGGGACCCACGTGTGAGGGAAGAGTAGTAGGAAAGGCACTTTAGAGGAGATAGGCACTAGGGATTAGGAGAGGGAGAAGCTGGGTGGCACATGGAGGAAGGGGAATGGAGTGGAGAAGTAGCCATGTGCCACACGTGTGGGATAAGAGGAGGAGAGAAGGCGCACTATGGAGGAAGGAAATAGATTACGGGAGAAGGAGATCATGCGCTTTGGTTTTAAGAAGGAAGAAAAACAAATTGAGGGAGAGATTAGAGGAGATTGCGCATGACTTAGGCTAATTTTTAGGTGACGGAAGCATGTGCTAGCCAAGAGAAAGGATGCACCCTATTTAATAGGGATTTAATGTGCATTAATGAGGAATAATGACTTTTTACTGGACTTTAATGACAGAAAGCGGTATTTATGGTGAGTGAAGGGAAATTAGTGACTTAATCCTTAATTAGCTCAATCACGTTCATGAGACTTGCCACCTCATCCACAGGCCCTACTTTTTATTAATTAATCCTTATTTAATTGTTTTTAACTTGGGAAAGTGTGCCCCCTCATTAATTGTGCCACCCGGCTACCACATGTCACACTGCATCACTGCCAAATGTCGAAATCTAGCCCTGCCACTTCTCACCTTTGGAGGAGACCACCTCTGCTATAAWTAGAMAGTACTAAAAATAGGGGTCTRGCCCTAAAAAMTAGGAAACCACCAAAAATGTCWAGGATGACTAGGAGACCACACCATCTGTCAAATGTCCAAAAAGACACTGCTAAAAATAGAATCTCGTCGCATGTCAATGATATCATACTCATCGGATTCGATTTTCCGTGAGGATTCCAAATATGCGATCARAATTGACATGCAAGCCTTGGTGCTGCACCTGCTAAAAATAGAAGATGTTAACAAGTCAATCTCAGAAAAGGTTCAAAATACTCAGAATGTCCCAAGGATCAATACCGTATGCTTAAAATTCTGACTTGAGGCCTAGAGCTCAACCTGCTAAAAATAGAAAGTACTTGCATGATCCCCGGAAAAAGTGTCATCAAGCTCAACATCATGCAAGGACCAATACTGTATGCTCAAAAAACTGTGATAAGAGTTTCGATCACTGTCTCCTAAAAAGTAGGGTCACCTGTTATATATAGAAATCTCTTTCAAATCCCTATGAAACTGTGTTAGCTCTATCTTTGAAGCAAGAACAACCAAATACCAGTCTTGTACCTGTCTCTGATGGGAACCAACCTCTAGCTCACACAAGTGCCAACTCTGGGAAAATTTTTAAATGTTGGCCCAAATAGTGTATACTAGCTCTTAACCCTCTAGATCTCCAAGGAAAAAAATCCAGGGGTTAACAAATGATAACTCAAGGGGACGAGACACCCCTACGAGATGTCGATAACCATATGAATCTCTGTCTAAAAATTGTAACTGATGCGCTGTGAGAACTGAAGGAATGTACCAAATAGACCCATTGTCACACATTATTTTGGTCACCCCAGTCATCCATTGACAAGTGTTCATGTTCCCAAAAAGAGTCTTTCTTCATGAAGAAAGTGAATGACTTTCTCTTCTAAAAACCCTACTAGGGAAGGTCGTCACAGGTTGCATCATATATAGGGTGTGACGATGCCTGATCGTCGCCCCCTGCTCTAAAGCTAGGTTGTGACGTCTCTACAGGTTGCTCTACAGCTAGGGTGCGACGATGTCAAAAGACTAAGAAAAGGTCAAGTTTCACAAAAGTTATAGAAGGGGATCTTCTAGAAAATGAGGTGGCATCTATATGGTTAGGATCTTACTCGCTTCTCTGATTTGGTGGGATCATCCTAATCTCTTCAACCATCTCTCTTTCCCTTATATAAGGAGGGATTTCTCATGGAAAAGGCTAAGGTTGATTCAAGCAAGATTAATATTGAATAGGCTAAGAATTGGATGAGGAATTCTACTTCAGTTCATGTTTGAAGGCTTCGTTTCAGTTTATCAAGTCATTGTGGATCTTCTTCATTCAAGCTCGGAGCAATTGTGTGTGTTAGAGCAAAGGGTCATCGAGAGAGGACCTTGCAACATCAAGGCTTTGGTTGTAATCTCCACTTTCACTTTAATATAATACAGTGATATGTTTCTTTCCCATAAAACTTATCTCGTTTTATTGTATGATTCCTTGATTGCATGCATAAGTTTTTGTTGAGTATATTGGATTGCTTTCACTTTGGTTGGCTTGTGTTCACTTGCAGATTCAATATCACAGGAGCACCAAAGTGGAGCTAGGATGACAATGGCAAGAGGAAGCGACATTTAAATGGTATGTTACCTATCTCTTGTTAGCTAGTAAATTCAATAGTTAGAGCTTAGGGAAAGCGTCATATTCTGTTCTGTTTTGTTCTAGATCTAGGTGGATCTAGGGAGATCTGTTTCTGTTCGCATTTACCGATAAGTCCCATAACACCCATGTACCTGTGTGGAAGAAGAAAAGGCCCTGTAAGCTAACCAAGAAGGCCCTGTAAGATGACTTATGATACCAAAGCATGTCCAATGGGCCATGGAGTCTAAGCAATATAAACCTCCCACTGAAAAACTGAAACACAAGGGGTCTCATCCAAATTCGCTATCTGCTACCACTCAATATGTACACTCCTCCCTGTGGTAAATGTACTGAAGTCAACATGAGGGAAAGAGTCACTTAGTCAAATGTCAATAAGGTAAAAACCTGCCCATTGCGAACGAACACCACCAATAATGTCAATGGGTCCTAAGGTACGAGCACAACCTGTCACTATGAAAGATGTTCTGAAGTCGAACAATGACAAGGATCATCCAATCAAGGCCCAAAAAGACTCAGCCTTGTCGAATGAGATATAACTACCAATGAGGCTAACGGCTACCAAAGCGCTCTACTTATGGATCATCCGCAAATATTGTGTCGAAGTCGATGCAGGATGATCTTCTGAAAAGAAGAGCAATGATGACTCTCTTCCCTCAGCATGAAGTGAAAACTCAGGAACATATAAGATGAAAAGGTATTGTATCCCTATTACTGGATGAGGGGGACGATTGACTCAAAGCAAAAGACTCAATGAGAAGGAATGAAGAGACAAGATATAAGATGACTCAAGACTCTCCTATGTCTCTCTAAACTACCCATCCTAAAGGATCAATGCTTCGGGAACACGAACAAACGGGACCCCCATCCAGGCTCACTCTAATGATAGACACAAAAGCTCAGCATATGAAAGATAAGACCCTCTGAATTTAACCCAGGAATAGCAGTAGTGGAAAGCCATTATACTATGAAAGGAAAACATCACAATACACGACCACATGCTGATATAATTTGGCAAAAATCAGCGACACTTAACCAAAGGCTAAAAAGTAAATAACTGAATTGAAAAGACACTGCAAAGTAAAGGTAAATTGCTGGCCTAAAACATAAAAATCAGCAAGAAGAAAAGATTGAAATCACATGCGGAAAGGAAAAAAGGAACTAAACTAGTACCCCCAAAAAACCCAAAATTGTTGGGACTAGGTCCCCTATTGGAAGAAGAACTTCAAACACTGCCCATTAATTGGCAGCCCCAACTAATCAGCATCCAAGTCAACTAACTGAAACATGTTAAGTCAAACAACTCGTGAAAATAACTCAGACAAACACTTAGTCAACACACAGATTTCAACCTCCAATAAAGACTTCAGTAAACTACTGTACTTTATGAGCAGAAACACAGAATGACTACGATCTGAAAATGTAGCAGAAGAAATATAAATGAACAGCAGACACATCCACCTCATTTGACACAGAAAATTCTGGGCAATGCCCCTAGAAAATCCCACAAGGGGAAAACCAGTCCAAGGGTGTCTTCTTTATTATTGAGCTCGCAGGAAATTTCAGAGGTTATAACAGCAATTTATTACAGCAATGAATGCATGTACTTATCTCATAAACTGTGCATACAGTCCACCTCAAAATTTGTGCCAAAGACCATAAAAAATCAGACCAACTTCTACCTTGAAATCTGTGCCCAGATTTCAGCTGTACAGCCAGAACAGTACAACCTTCCTGAATCCTGACAGCAAACTCACCCTCGATTTCTGTGCACAGCTACAGTACCTTCTGTACAGACTTTACTCAGCCACAAACTACACCTCAAAATCTGTGCATAACTCAGCCTTGATTTCTGTGCGTGAACAGTTGTATGGCCCTCCCTAAATCCGTACTGTACGACCCTCTTTACTATTGTACGGACCTGTCATTAATTGATGCAATCTTCCTTGGGATGCATGCCCTCTCCTTTCTTGAGATATGTGCCCCACTTTTGTTGTTCCTCTTTCCTTTCAGCTCAAACCTCTCTTGGAATGCATGCCTCTTTGTCTCCCTCAAGCTCTCCTTCAAAAGTGCACCCCACTCTCCTCAATGGTTGCCTTTATGCACTCATTAATGAGTAATTGCCCCAACTCTTGGTCTTCCAAAGAGATGAACCGTCAAGGTTAGATCTTGCCGTCTTGAGACCAACGGTCGTGACTTAATCGTCCATTGAGTTCACTTAAATCACTTAAGTGACCCAAAAGTCATTTTTACCCATTAAATATTAAAAGGCTCAACTTGACTTTATAAAATCACTTTATAAAGTCACTTTATAAATACACTTTATAAAGTTACTTACGAGAGACATTTGCTCGAACTCCTGCCTAGGCATAATAAATGCAAAAGTACCTCCGAGCTACCAAAATCTAACACTCCCTCTTAGTGAGGGAGGTATTTCTGGAGCCTCCACCTAGATCTGTCTTCAACCCCATCATGTCCTCTATGTTATAGTCACTCCCTCTGCACTGGAAGCCTCTAAATCCCTCTAAACTCGAAGCATCTACAACTATCTGCATTGAACTCTGATCAAGAGACCTATCCATCCAAGGTCCTCTCTCTGAAGCCTCACAACTGTTAGACTCAGGCTCCAACCACCCACTAGATCCAACTACTGGCTAACCAAGCACTCTGTACAATCTCTCTGATCGAACACCAAGCAACACACTCAGGTCAGAAGAGATTCCCTCTGGATATAGGTACGCCAATCCATGAGAGAACACAATCCCACATCCATCTATCTCAAAATACGACACAGAGAGCAAGTTCATCGACAGTTCGAGAACATATAACACCTCGGCCAACTCCAGATACCCTCCTAACTCAAGTTGGAATTTAACACTTCCAACTCCCTCCACAGCTAGAACATGTCTAGTGCTAACCCCACACCCCACATAGCTTCCTAAGTCTATCTCTGAAAAACGAAGGAATACAAACCTCTTTCGTGTCAAGTGTCGAGAAGCCCCATTGTCCAAGAACCATGCAAGAATGCATCTACACCCTAAGAAACCAATGCCTGCAATGTTGATATTATGGTAGATGCAGGAGGTATTAACCTCCATGTTAATACCTGGAAGCAAGAGAAACCCTAAACAGATGTGTAGAAACCCTAGAAGACATGTCGGCTCAGTAAAAGAATTAATATTAAAGTATTAGATTCTAAAAGGACAAGTCGTCCCAGACAAGTGACAAGAACCACTATAAATAAGAGATGATCTAGCTCATTTGTACACATACACTTCACACTCTCTCAATCAAGTCTAGCGCGAGTTTGGAGCTGCAGTTGCAAGGATGGAAGGCGGATCTTCTAGGATGGTTCTTGGTCTCTCTCTCTAGCGCCATCTAGACTAAGATGTGTTCCCTATCCTCTATTACCTCTTGGTGGTGTTCTTGGTGATATTTCTTGGTGGTATTCTTGGTAAGTGCAACTGCAACTGCTGCAACTAAGTATTGTTCTTGTTCTATGGCTTTGGGACTTTCTAGTTGGTGAGTTATCTTCGGAGAAAGATCAGCTCTCTTGGTTATCTGTTGGTTCTAGTGCTGCTTCCAGAATCATTCTATCTAGAAAAGGTTATGGTGCTCGAGGGTGGCTACTTGCCTGTGATTGGGTGACAAGAGTGATATTGTCTATGGTAAAACGAGCACATCAAATATTTTAAGGTTATGGTCCCACACCACCTTCAGGACAATCTAACCATTGGAAGGTAGCGTAGCAGTTCTTTTTTAAGCTCGTTGTGGAACTAGTTGTAGCTGCAGCTAAAGTTTCTAATTGTGTAGCTGCAGCAAACCCTAATCCAACTCTTTGGGCACCTTAAGTGAAGCGTTGGACCTAATTTCTAGATATTCTAGTGTGCTCTAGCCTAGCACACCCTCTGGTGTCCTCAACCAGCAAAAACGTCAAGTTTGAGTTTTTGGTCAAAGTCAAAGGTTGACTTTTTGTCAAAGTTGATTTTTGTGGTCAAAGTTGATATTTCAGAGTTTCTCACTTGTTCTAATCATTTAACTTTTTGATTCAGTTTCTAACCTCATCTTGACAAGATGGTGTCTAGTTTCAGATTAGAAGACGAGTTGAACGATGCTGCAAATTTCAAAGGTATGCACTTGTATATGCTTTTCATGTTATATCATCTAGCAAAGCATGAGTGTATTTTGCAAGGAATGTACAAGAGACCGTGTCCAAGCAGTGATATTGGATTCAATACATTCAAAAGAATGAGTAGTTGAGGCTCGAGGTTCTAGGTTTGATTGATCAAACTGTTAAGTTTCAATTTACACAATTCAAGTTTGATAGTTGCTATAGTACAAGTAAATACTATAGTTGAGACAACAATCTTTGAAGGGTTCTATTACTGTTAGGCATACTTGGTTGTATGTAAGTACTATTGATATAGATGCTTATTGTACTTGTTTGCAAAATAAACTAACGCATCCTCTAGGAGATATTTCTTGTTCTCGGGCAGGACACCATGGTAATTCTATGATCCTTGTTACCATAGATATGTTCTTATGAAAATGTTATTGAAAATACTTTTTCTCTTGTTGTTCTTGTTCCGAGAAGATCACGGGCGATAGCTTTGAGAAGGAGCTAGAGTGACAATTGCAAACATGGAGCAAATGATTCCATCAAGTTGTGAGACAAGTGATCTCACCAAGTACCAATTCTAAAGGAAGTTGTGATGGAAGAATATCAATCCATCATGAAAAATGATGTATGGGAAATCATACCTAGACCTAAAGAAAAGTTTGTAAATGAGTTTACAAGATAAAGCATGCAGTAGATGGGAGTATCGATAAATACAAGGCAAGAGGGTTTTCCCAGCAGGAAGGAGAAGACTATGATGAGACGTTTCCTTCAGTTGCCAGATACACCTCTATTAGAGCCATCATATCTCTTGCAGCATCCATGGGTTGGAGTTTACATCAAATGGATGTAAAGATCGCTTTGTTCAATGGAGTAATTGAGCATACATAGAGCAACCTCAAGGTTTTGGGGTACACCCAAGAGAAACCCATGTATGAAGACGGCATTGTATGGACTCAAGCAAGCTCTAAGAGCTTGGTACAAAGCCTCTCATTATTCAGTGTAAATGGGAGTTAGCCTCTGAATTCGATATGAAGGATCTTGCTCTCATGCATTATTATTTGGGCCTAGAAGTATAGCAGAAGCATGGTGAAATCTTCCTATGGCAACGGAAGTATGTTGTAAATATTCTTCAGAAGTTTGGGATGATGGATTGCAAATCCATGGCAACTCCCATGGTGACAGATATGAGGAAATTGAGAGACTCTGATTCTGATCCAATAGACTCGTCCATGTACTGCCAGTTGATTGGCTCATTGATGTATTTGGTGAATACCTGGCCGAACATTTGCTTTGTTGTGAACACGTTGAGCCAGTTCCAGGTGGAACCTAGACATGAGCATTAGATAGCTGCAAAGCATATTTTGAGATATCTTTTCGGGACACTAAACTATGGTTTGAGATATGCCTCAAACAGTGATGTATAGTTGCATGGATTTACTAATTTAGATTGGGCAAGGAGTGCAGATGACAGAAAGAGCACTTCTGGTGTATGTTTCAGTTTGAGATCTGTTATGATATCATGAGCTAGCAGGAAACAAAAGACTGTTGCACTCAACACTGCAGAAGCAGAGTATATTGTAGCTTGTGATGCTTGTACGAAAGTAGTATGGCTCCGTAAACTGGCTTCTGCACTATTTGATCAAGTGTTGGATTCAACTGTGATATATTGTGATAATCAGAGCTATGAGAAGCTCTCAAAGAACCCGGTGTTCCATGACAAGTCGAAGCACATTGAGATCAAGTACTACTTTCTCTGTGATAAAGTCCAGAGGGGAGAAGTGATTCTCCAGTATATCTCCATTGATGAGCAGACATTTGATATTTTGACGAAGCCTCTGTCCAAGATAAAGTTTGCATACTTAAGGGACAAGCTGGGACTTGTGGAGATTGCTTCCTTGGTTGAGAAGGAGGAGATGACTTCCTCGGTTGGGAAGGAGTGTTGAAATGTGGCATCATGGACTGTCAATTAGTTGCAGATCTGTATCATGCTAGTAAAGCTTAGAGATGGTCATACAGCTTAGAGATGATGCTTGCATCATGCTAGTACAACTTAGATATGATACAGATGGTTGGAGTTGTGGATGATACAGTGGCCTGAGGTGCATCATGCTAGTACAGCTTAGAGGTGGACATACAGCTTAGATATGATGTATTGACATCATACTAGTTATGTTCATGCTAGTACAACTTAGATACAATGCTGGTGAGCCGCATCATGCTAGATATGGCCATGCTAGTACATCTTAGAGATGGACATACAGCTTAGATATGATGTATTGACATCATGCTAGATATGTTCATGTTAGTCGTAAGTACAGCTTAGAGATGACCATACAGCTTAGAGGTGATGTAGATGGCTTGTGTCATGCTAGTACAGCTTAGATATGATGCATTGGCATCATGCTAGATATGTCACACTAGTACAGCTTAGAGATGATCATACAACTTAGAGATGACACAGTGAGGCATTGATCTACATCATGCGAGTACAGCTTAGATATGGCATACAACTTAGATATGATGCATTGGCATCATGCTAGATATGTCATGCTAGTAAGGCTTAGAGATGATGTAGATGATACTCTCGATCATGYCGGTACAACTTAGATATGATGCATTCGCACCATGCTAGTACGGCTTAGAGGTGATGCAATTGATGACATTGTTGATGCAAGATGATATCAGATGATATGATTTGATTGTTGTGGAGACTATATGTCTCTGCATAGTAGTTGTATGCTACTGTGGTGGATGTGCTCCACTRGTAGTGTCACTGGTTAGTAGTTGTGTATTACTAGGAGTGGTTGTGTACCACTAGACAGTAGTTGTGTACTACTATGGATATACATAATTGTGTTCTATTGGATGGCATTGTAGCAGTTGTATGCTACTATCTGATTTCCATGGAGACTACCACTAGTGTTGGAGATGATTTCCATCCAGATGGATAGTGAGATGATGCAGATGCATTAATCTACATCATGCGAGTACAGCTTAGAGATGGTGCACTGACACCATGCTAGTACGGCTTAGGGATGATGTAGATGGTACTCCACATCATGCTAGTACAGCTTAGATATGATGCAGAGCATCATGCTAGTACAGCTTAGATGTGATCATACAACATAGAGATGATGTAGTGGAGAGGATGGTTCTTGGAGCCATTGAGGACATTCAACATATGTTGGGATAGTCATTCTTCTAAGACGTATGTCTGGATTAGAAGAATGGTCCTTGTATCACTCCGTTAAGTGAGTGACTTATTCAGCATCATGCATGATTACTCAGAAGGAGTATGGCCTCGAGAGATGATGCAATTAATGCTATCAGATGATACTTGTAGTGGTGATGTTGCTCGTGAATTGATCTATGTGATCATGAGATAGCCTGTGTGGCTATGATGATGATACTTGTTAATACCTCCCTAGCTAGGAGGGAGTGTTGATATTATGGTAGTTGTTGGAGGTATTAACCTCCATGTGTAACCTTTGGCTAGAATAGAATATTACGAAAGAAAGAGAAACCCTAAACAGATGTGTAGAAACCCTAGAAGACAAGTTGGCTCCGTAAAAGAATTAATATTAAAATATTAGATTCTAAAAGGACAAGTCAGCCTAGACAAGTGACAAGAACCACTATAAATAAGAGATGATATATCTCATTTGTACACACACACTTCACACACTCTCTTAGTCAAGTCTAGCACAAGTTTGGAGCTATAGCTGCAAGGATGGAAGGTGGATCTTTAGGGATGGTTCTTGGTCTCTCTCTCTAGCGCCATCTAGCCTAAGATGTGTGCACTATCCTCTAGTATCTCTTGGTGGTGTTCTTGGTGATATTTCTTGGTGGTATTCTTGGTAACTGCAACTGCAACTACAACTGAGTATTGTTGTTGTTCTGTGGCTTTGGGACTTTTTGTTTAGTGAGTTGTCTTTGGAGAAAGATGAGCTCTCTTGGTTATCTGTTGATTCTAGTGTTTCTTCCGGAATCATTCTATCTAGAAAACGTTATGGTGCTCAGGGGTGGTTGCTTGCCTATGGTTGGGTGACAATAGTGACATTGTCTATGGTAAAACGAGCACATCAAATATTTTAACATGCAAGACAAGCCATCAAGGAAAACTACTTCTCGAACTTTTTTGTGAACTCATTCACTTATGTTGATGTTGTTGTCTCAACATCCTTATTGCTTCTCTTCTTGTTCAGACATTGGCATGCATAATGCCCCAACTCATGACATGCAAAGCATCTCACCTTGCTCATGTCCTTCTTCCTGCCATGAGAAGAATTCTCCCCTCCTATAGCTTTCTTGTCCTTCTTCTTTGCTACGAAGGAAACATTCTCCTCATTCTCCTCACCCTTTGACTATCTGATACAAAGATCCTCCTCGCGAGTCTCTTCCTGTATGAAGTCATCCCACAATCTCTCCCAGTTGAGACTGTTCTCTCTAGACACAACACCTTTACAAAGGTGTTCCACTTCTCTAAAAAAACCATTCAGAGCATTCCTAACCATTTCTCCATCTAATATAACCTCTCCAACTGCGCCAAGTTCATCACGAACTTGAGTGATTCTGATAAGATATGAGGACACTTTTTTAGTCTTGGTCATCTTTATGTTTCTCACCTTCTCTCTCAATACCATCTTCATATTCTCATTGGAACTTTGGTATAGCCTTATTAAAGATGCCCACATCTCGAAGGCATTTGTTTTCCCCGCAACATGGCRGACAACATGGTCCTTGATTTCATCAAGAATAATCCTCTTGGCCTTCACAATTTTCTTCTGGAACGCTGCCAAAAGAGTTGCATCTATAGGAACARTGACAGGATTCATTTGTGTGTTGTTCACAATGTCCCATAACTCAGCTTCCTCTAACAACAAAATTATCCTCTCCATCCAAGGACTAAATTTTGTTGCCCCATCCAACCTATCTTCGAACCTAAAGCCAGTAGCCATGATCTTATCAACTGAAACTCAGCTCTTCCCCTTCCTTCTTCCAGGCAAAACCCCTCTGCACTCACTGCAAATCACGTGCCAAATCTTTTGTCTGTTGAACCTCAGAGCTCCTGCTCTGATACCATGTTAAAATAACTCAAACAAACACTTAGTCAACACACAGATTTCAACCTCCAATAAAGACTTATGTAAACTATTGTACTTTATGAGCAGAAACACAGAATGACTAAGATCTGAAAATATAGCAGCGGAAATATAAATGAACAGCAGACACATTCACCACATTTGACACAGAAAATAGGCAATGCCCCAAGAAAAACTCACAAGGGGAAAACCAGTCCAAGAGTGTCTTCTTTATTATTGAGCTAGCAGGAAATTTTGGAGGTTACAACAGCAATTCATTACAGCAATGAATATCTCGTAAACTGTGCCTACATTCCACCTCGAAATTTGTGCCAAAGACCATAAAAAACAGACCAACTTCTGCCTTGAAATCTGTGCCCAAATTTCAATTGTACGGTCTGTTATCACGCAATTTGTACTTGCCCAAAGCCAAAGGCAAGTGGACACTAAATTGACGTAACAAGGAGGATGTTGTATCACTATCACATTAATATGACACCTCTTTCTATTTAGGAGTAGTACCCTAGGGGAGACGTCCCCAGTGACTTGGGGGTTTGGCTAAGGTAAAAGTTATGAGAAAATCCCACCCCTCTCACAGGTCACTCAGATCAGAAGTTTCAAGGTTTTAATGAGATGAAGCAAAATATAATTCAAGTGTACCTGCCCAGAACAAGACAACAAGTAGAAAAGAAATGCTATTTGGAAGTACCATATGATGTCAGTGCTTCATAAAACCATGAATTCTTGAAAGATAAACAAGCTGATGTAAAACTGAAGAAATACAAATGTTTATAACAGCAATGTATATTTAGCAACAGCTACAGTAATTATGCCTCAATAATGCTTCAAAAATGATGAAATAATAGCCTAAAATTGACAGAATGATAATAGTTGTCAAAAGCAATAATGGCAATGTTTGATCAGCTTTTAATCTTGCTTTTAAGATGAATTTGTTGCTGTTATAGATGGCTATAGCAATCTTTTGCAACAGCAGCAAATTAGTTAGTGAGTTAGTCTAATCTAGAGTTAAAAAGAGTTAGTAAAAGTCTTAGAGAAGATGGTTTAAGAGTTGTTTTGGTCAATCAATCACTTGCAAGGAGTGAACTAGTGCCTTCAAGGGTAATGGAGTCAAAGTTTGCAGGGGCAATTCTTAGAGGAAAACACAAATGATAATAGATGATCTAAAGGGATGAGTAAGATGATTGAGGTGTTAGTAACCTAAGGCCTCAATATCTAAAACCCTAGAAGGAAAAAATGCTAGAAAGTAGGTAACCCTAGGCCCTAGCGATTTCCTAGCAAGTAGGTGGAAAATTATAAGGAAAAGGACAATAACATGTGCTTCTCCCCTAAGGTTTGAAACTAGAAATCTCATAATCTTAGAAATGAACAAGCAAACGTACCATAACCATTCAAAATAAATGAAGAATTGCAGATTTGACTTAGTTCATCAAGAATAATCTAGCCACAAAACCCTAGTTGAAGACTTTCCACCATGAAAATGCCAAAACACACCAAGAAAAGCCTCTCCAAGAAGTTGTGCACCACTTAATTTCAGCCAAGTACCCTTAAAGAGGGCCGAATTTCAGACCTCACACTTGTGTGAGTGAAAGATGATGAAAAATATAAGAGATTTGTCTCTTATTTATACAATAATCATGACCTTTAATTACAATTTAGGTCAAAAAAAGGTCGACATGGCCAGTTTACATCAAAATCCAATTTTACATAAAATTAACAATTTAAAACCCTAAAAAGTGCGGTAGAGGTGACGTCATGCACTCCTAGGATGACGTTGGGCCTCATAGGTGGGACGTTAGGCTCCATGAGCAAAACGTTAGGCCTTCCAAGGCCTCCGGATGATGCCACACGTGCCACTTGGCACACAACTGCCTCCATCATGTCCATCTAACGTTGGGTGA
>JASDQU011443356.1:0-23318 GCA_032191745.1 Picea mariana | reverse complement strand
TAGTACACGACTAGTGGCAACAACTAAGAAACCAAATTGCATATTTGAGGCACGCGAAGGAAATCGTATATTTGTATGTGCAACAAAAAAAATAGTTCCAGGTGAAGAGTTGTTGATCGATTACAACTTAAATCGAATAGATGGAGGGGGTGCGACTATGGGGGTAAATATCTTAAGTACCATTCAACTCAACCTTTGATCAATCATTGTTACAATTTATCGCTGCAATATTTCAAATTTTTACTGCATAATATTTTTACAATTTCTTTCATAACTCTTGTTGATTAATTTATTGTCTCAACATCTATCTAGGGTGACCATGGAAAGACATCCACTTCGCCTCAGCAAGTAAATGTTAAATACAGTAAAAAATTATGACTACAACAACTAAATTTCATTATTTTTTTTTTGTTATTACTGCAATATTTCATTTTCTTAATGTTACAGGTGAATTTCATAACTTTTATTGACTGATTTATTGTGTCAACATCTGTCCAGGGTGACTGTGGTAGAAAATCACCCACTACATGGAAAGGCACCCACTATGCCTTAGCAAGTAAATGTTAAATACAGTAACAACTTATGACTACAACAACTGAATTTCTGAAATTTCATTATTTTTTATCTGATATTACTCCAATATTTCATTTTTTAAATGTTGCAGGTGAATTTCATAACTTTTGTTGATTGATTTATTGTGTCAACTTCTGTCCAGGGTTACCTTGTTCGAGTTTCACCTGCTACATCTATCCAGGGTGACCGTGGAAAGGCACCCTCAGTGCCTCACCAGGTAAATGTTAAATACAGTAACAACTTATGACTACAACAACTAAATTTATGAAATTTTGTTATTGTTTTTATGATATTACTGCAATATTTCATTTTTTTAATGTTACAAGTGAATTTCATAACTTTTGTTGATTTATTTATTGTGTCAACATCTGTCGAGGGTGATTGTGTCCGAAAATCACCCTTTACATCTGTCCAGGGTGACCATGAAAAGCCACCCGCAGTGCCTCACCAAGTAAATGTTAAATACAGTAACAACTTATGACTACAACAACTAAATTTCTCAATTGTTAAAGTTCATATCATTAATTTTATTCATCAATGTATTGTGGCATGGTCAACGTGGGAAGGCTCCCACAGAGGATATTGATGAGGACGAAATATTTTATTCGACTGACCCAATGACAACTGTAACGAAGGCCTTGAAGAAGGCTAACATAGAATATCTAGGTTTGATTAGCAAAAGACCCCTGACACAGGAGGATAGGGCAAGAATTGTAGAGCTACAAAATACAATAACTAATTTTGGGGTAAGTGGCATCTTCACATATCTTTATTAGTAATGAAAATTTCATATCCGTTTTTTAGTTTTATATTTTGTATATGATTTGATAAAGAAAATTTTTCCATTTGTAGGATTTTTTAAACCCCGTGCGTGGGGAACCTGTCGATCTTGCAAATGCTATAGGTAGCAGTGATGTTCCAATGCAAAAAAAGGTCAACATAGCAAAGTGCAAGTGAGGATTTTTTAGCCTCTTGAGGTTCCCCTCGAATCCATTGATGAGTGAAATGATTTTGATCAGCATGACATGCTGGAGCATGATGAGCTGGAGCCTCTGACTCCACATGATGACTCCAGAGAGGAACGTAGTGTAGATGGACATGATACTATTATGCATGGAGAAAAACGAGTTAAAAACACTGTATCACTATATGTCACCTTTCTGGTGGATGACGCATGTGTTCCGTTCAAGATTCAAAAGATTGCAGGTAATTGTCACATTAATTGATTCATTTTTTCATGAAATTGAAATGGACATTTGTTGAGATTATTATAAATTAATGGATAACACGTTTTTGCAGGAACCAATGTTTTCTATAGAAACTTACATGACAAAGCATTGGAGTTGTTTGGCCCCACCATTTGCATACAGTGGAATGGCCAAGATAGAAAAAATAAAGATGATTTAATAGATCACATGGTAAACTTGTTCGACAACACTTTCAACAAGAAAGTGGTTACAAAGTTAGCTGACGAGAGTTTAAAATACACCAGGGTCTAGTATAGGGATAAATTGAAAATAGACCTCAAGCACGAGCACCCTCCCATGGTTCCTGAGAAAGAGTGGAAGGCACTAATAGAGGATGAAAAGGAGAACTTTTTTAAAAAACAAGGATGACAACCACAAGCTGGTCAAGCAAGGTACACCACATGTCATATTATCATTGAAATATGAGCATTTATGTTTTTCTTTCCTGTTTTAAGTAACAATTCCGATGTCTATTTTTTTTCAAAAATTCCATATGTAGGCTACCAGACACCTCCAAAGCAACAAAGGCTAGAGTGGAAAAACATGACCAGCATAAAATAGTCCAGGGTGGTTACATAAAACTAAAATCCCGAATAGTAAGATTTATATGATTAACTATGGTTAATATTTATTTAACAGTAGTGAACAAATATATGTTTTTTTTATTGGTATTTTTAATGGTGTTATGCATTACAATTAAATATGTTCGACACTGCTGCCACCGAGGAGGACCTCAAGCTTGGTTACAAGCATGGTTTTAAAAGTGTGATTGAATATAGAAAAATCTTGGACCAGACTCCTATCTCCCCATCCACGCAGGTAAATCAAATGAATAAGGAAACCGCAGTAGCATGCTTGTAAAGTGTTGGAGCCACCTTTTTCAACAGGTTTAAATATATTTTTTAAAATCAAATGTTGGTTTTTGAGTTCTTTTTCTCTTCGTGACATTTACATACTGAAAATCTCAATAGTCTCAACATGCGAAATAGTAAAGGATGCTATGTTTCATAACTTACCACTTTTTATTGTTAAAAGAAAGTTTTTACTTTTGGTACCTCAGAATATCGCTCTTCGAGAGTGACAAGTCACAAGATTTACAAACCCTGATGTGTGAGGTCGCGAAAAGTTTTAAAAGTTTACCTCAGGTGAAAGCTGGGAGTAAAATTCTTTAAACCCCAGTAAAGTGCTATTGGGACTTCACATCTCGGCGTTCACCCTCTCCTAAAACATTACCATCATAACTTCGAAAGACAAAGCCGTGAGACTTTTACATAAGTAACTCGGGTTAGTGTCCAGGGTGATTAGTTTTGACCATGGTCAAAGTCTCTCAGGATTTCATGACTCGGCATACATTCCTCTCGGAAACTATACCTTCGAAACCCTGAGTGGCAAATTCATGAGATTTCTCAAACATAATTAATTAAAACACTTAATCTGGTTTACCTTCTAATTTAAATAAATCACATCATAGTGATCTCGGGGTTTCGCGACTCGGCTAGCGCTCCTCCTGGAAACTATACCCTCGAATTCCCGAGCCACGAAGTCGCGATATAAGTTAAAACATGATTAATTAAACACTTAATCCTGGTTACATCCTCGCTTAACTAAATCTAATCATCGCGATCTCGGGTTTTAGAGGCTCAAAAGGTTAGAGTGAAAACTCCCGATACGGCGAACACTGAAAGGTTGATTAAAGCTTAAGTAAGATTAATAAAAAAAGGCTAAGACAACTTAATCAGTGTTCAATACAAATAATAATATGCACAGTCTACGAGGTAATTTTAAATTTTCCTTGCACCAACTTGTGTCACGAACCGTCAAAATTTATGGCATTAATTGGAAATGATGCGAAATGACAAGTAAGGATAGGGTCTTTATTGCTAAATCTGTCTCTAAATATGATTTGACCGTTCTGTTCATAAAGACACCAAATTTATTAAATGATCGAAGATATAGATCTTTTTCCTTTCTGTTCTATTCACAAAGCTCATTTCTATCCCGGGCAGATAAGTTTTTTTTAGAAAACCGATCTCTATATGTATACACATTTTTATTACAGGAGAGCTAAGTCAAAATCTTCTGTCATGTCCCTACGAAAATTGTCCAAGGCAAGTGCGGAGATTTCAGGACAAGGCTCCAACAATGTTTCATATACTTCACCTCGAAGCATTGATTCCGTACAAACTTGCTCTTACATCCCAGAGGTTTTGCTATAAGATTTGGTGAACTGCTCGGACGATTCCAGTGACAACGAAAAAGAAGACTTGACTACCAAATACAAAATTGTCATCCAGGCAGAGATGCACAAAGTAGTGCCCAGGCCATGCCTTATGCCTTACTATGACATGATCTGATGGGCGCTAGATCATGTAGACATCCCTACCAGAACCATCATCAGCGAGCAGAAGGTCACTGTTGGGACCTTTAGACCAAAAAACTTACAAACGATGTACAAGTTACCACCCATGTCGAACTTCACATACAATGCAAAGTTTCTAGAGGGTTTTAAATAGAAGGAATATGAGAAATACGTGAAAATCTTATCTGATTTGATCAAGGATTGGGTCTCACATCTAGCGAAGTTCAGAGAAGATAACAACATAGTTTATTCCATATCTTCTTTAGAACCACAGTTCAAATACATAGCGATGATGACCTGTAGATTGTATGGGAGGGAAGACGCCACACATTTCTTCCTCCCATGGGAGCCTCTGATACATACAGTATCAGAAGGCTATTCTTTCGACTGGGCCAAACTATTGTCAGATAGTCTGACCAGTCGGATTACAAAATATCGGACATAGAGGGCAAGTAGGAGAGCCGGCTCATTTTTTATGTTTGCATACATCATGGACACCATCTGTTTGATGACACCTTTTCCCTTAATGAGTTGGATCCGGGCTCCATCGAAGACTGAGCCTATCCATGTCTATCATTCTAAGCTTTGGGAGGAGAAGGCCTCATATTTTATATATGAAATCTTCAATTGGGTAATGGTACCGATGCACGTAGCCATCTTCGGTAATCCACCGCCCTGGATCTCAGATAGCATTATGGCCAATTTGAACAGGGTGGCCGATTGGTACGTGGAGGAAGAGTTTTCATACCTCAGGGTTTTCGACGCTTTTGTCCCTCCACACGCTCTACCATTATTTATACCCGATAGGTTGGCCTGTCGTGAGATCGCCATGCAAACCATGATTGGTGGCATAAGTAAAGAGCTGAAGGGGTTTTCAAAGAAGGTATGGCCACCTTTCCCCATTCATTTAAATACCTATTCTTTATTAGATTTCAGGCATGCAAAGGCCGAGGCAACAACCTTACAAGATATAAAATTAGTCAATATTGAATTCAAGAAACACGACCCACAGAGGGTCGTGAGTAATCACTTAGCTAGCTGTGGCCTTAAAAGGTTTGAGCACGAGAATTCGCCTCATGATGATATTTTTCGAGGCGTGAGATCGTATGCCGAGGTTTTGGCTTGGATACAAGCCCTGTCACCCGAAGAGAGGGATGAGGTTTTCAAGTTCCAAGAACACAGGCAGAGCTGCCTTCCCTCAGTATTACGGGGCGAGAATCCAATGATTGTAGAGGTGCAGAAAATAAAGGCCGAAGGCTCCAAAGATTCAGCACCCGACCAAGAAGAAAAACAGGATAAAGAAGAGCAAGTTGGGGGCCCGAAACAGGAAGCCGAGGCTTCCGATCCTCCAAGCGAGCAAACTTCGATCGTTACTCCAGGGAAATCATCTAAACAGGTTAGTAATCCCATTGTTTCTGTTACTCCCCTGCAGTCGACAAAGTTAATACCAGACGCAGGTTGGATTTTTGGTGAAGAATTAACACCCATATCAGTGGAAGAGCTACCTCAGAATGAATTCTTCTTTGATAAGAAGAGAAAGGCGGTTGTGAGACAAGAACTCTACCAAGAGGTAGGTACTATATCCAAGAAATTTAAAATTATAACCGATGGAAGAACCATGAAGAAAGAAGAATTTGCAACCCAAATAACAGGAACATTGGGTGCTTTCACTACGGCAAACCAATATTCGGTCGGGACCTTAAAAGAGCAGCTGAAGCGAAATAATCATCTAATCAAGACATTAGAGGCAAAACTAGCTACAACAGAGGCTGTTGCCAAAGATCAAGCAAATACAAGTTTGGAACAAGCTAGAATAGATGATCAAAATAAAATCAAGTGGCTCAAAGTTGATCTCGAATAGTCACAGCTGATGGTTCAGACAAGTCAGATACAGATAGTCCAGCAAGGAGAATTGATAGAGCAGTTTTAGGCCAAATTAGAGTTAGCCAAAAGCCAGGTAATCGATATCGGAATATTTCAATCCCAAGCAATAGAAATCAGAAAAAGGTTATCGGCGACGCAACAAGGTCTGCTTGTTAAAATAGAAACGATTCAAAGTATCTACCAACTCATTGATCATATATTGGAGAAATTCTCTCTCAAAGAAAGGGAAGTTGGGGCGGATCAGGTTACATTCAAGGAGTCTATTATAGCCATGACGAGAAAGGAAATAAGCAGTAGTTCTAGTTTTCCCATCTCAGAGAAGACCAGGGGAAATATCTTGTTGAAAGAATGGGAGCAAAATATATCTGAAGGCATACAACAAGATAAGGAGATAAGAAAATCTTGTGAAGAAAATTTTGGTTTGTTAGATGGGATGTGGTTGGGTTATGATGGTGAAAGTAGCATTGAGATACTGGGTCGGATCAATACAACCAAATATCTGCTAAATATCAAGGAAAGTGAAGAAAGAGAATTAGCCGAAATTTCACAAATAACCCAGACAGACATAGTTCACATAGATAAATGACTAATTAAACCAAGTATATTATTATGTTCTATCAGTGCCAAAGACCAGTAGGTAGAAGGAAGGTTGCCACAATTGGTGAAAGACTGTTATATTTTTGAGGCCAATAACCAATCAGAACCTTCTTAGCTGATATCACAGTTGGTAGAGAAGTGCATCATTTGCATGGAGCAGGTGAAGAGGCAGGTTTCCGGTACCAAATGAGGACAAAGATAAAGAAATGAAATGTTTTAACTCCTTTGATTGTAACCAAAAGCCTCTGGAACGATTGAGGTTCCAACATATAAAATCTGTATAAATATACATTTTGTAGGAGAAAATGGGGCTGGACCTTTTTGGTCGATTGTAATAGAGGCTATATTCTTTTTGAATTAATACAAAGCAATCCGGAGAATCCTTATTCCGTCACGACTGTGCTATGAGTTTGTTCTCTTTGTTATTCATATTCAAATTTATTTCGCTTATAGACATCTGATGAATGTTGCACTGCAATTTACTAAAACTTCTATTGTGGTGGTTAAATTCTGTTCATTTATATCGTTTACATTTTTTCCTCTGTATTGGCTAACAAAAGATACAAGACCTGTGAACCTATAAGTGGTCATATTTTATACTTCGTCATATTCCCTCTTAGTCTGTTTTCTTCCTCTGTTTAAGGAGTGAGATTCTCCCTTGATAGGAGCCTTACTTTATAAACAGCTAAATGTTTTTCTCATATTTCATACACTTTTTATTTCAAATATAGCACAGTTACGGAAAAAGGACTTTGGTTTGCATTTTGTTCTTAACATTAATTTCAAAGTTCTCTTTATAAGATCAAATTGATACAGCATAAAAAACCTTCAGATTTCTTTTAAATTTTTCTGTTCCTCTATAACTATCCCCGTTGTAAGACAACCTAATATTGAACCCGGTTTATTGGATCAAACCCATATTGCTTTAAATATTTTTGATACTATACTTAAAACAACCACCACCTGGGTAGAACTTGAACGTTCATGGGCTACAATCGAATGGGATATAAACATCCAGGAACAGTTGGAAGTTAAACAACGACAACCTAGAAATTAACCCTAGCTTCCTTTCTCGAAGTTATACTCTCCTCCCTTTTTACACTTCACTAAATTTAGGATGCCTAGACACTGTACTTTTTAAAGCCTTAAGTACAGACTCTAGAACAACATCTTTTTGGCGCCACTGCTGGGGACGAAGTTACAAAACATTTTCCCTCGGAATAACGACATTCTCGCAAGTTTCACCCTTTGATAGTGAACAAAGAGTGAACATCCTTTTAAGGCTTTTCTTATCTTTCACTTGGTGACTCCACATTTAAATAAGCTGGCATCTGGTCAAAGGAATACCAGATTAAACCTAGAAGGCAAACAGACCACCCCTGTTTCCGATCCCGAAAAAATACTGAAAACTAGAGGTTCCCTTAAGCCAACTACTACAGTCTACCAGCTTAAGTACCCACAAACCAAGATCAAGAGTTCATTTGATCCTTCAAATTCATACAGTTCCCCTCATGAAACCATCAATCTGATTTTAGCTCTCTCTGAGACTAAGAGTGAAACTCATTCGATAACCTCTGATATATATAGAGATAAAAGCCCTGCAGTGGGTTTATCAGAGATCGATATCCCGCCAACTTTCCAGTTAGATCTCTCAACCTCACCAAATATTGGAGGGTATAACTTACACTCATATTACACGCCCGCGGGTTCTCCTGATTACATTTCTTGCAAATCCAAAGAGCAAAGTCCTCACACCAATTATCACCCATCTTTGGCCTTCCCGTCTCATGAAGAAGCTAAAGATTCGCTTTTAGTGTTCCAGAACCCTCTGTACAATACATCGTTTCCTTATCCAGTAGTACCAATGGCAGACGTCGGAGGAGGAGGTGGAGGGGTTTTCGAAGGTGGAGGAGTTTTAGGAGGTGGTGGAGCTCTAGGAGGAGGAGCAGGAGGCCAAGGGCCTCTCCCTCCTCCCAGAGTTTTTGCTAAAGTGGTTGTAAGATATGTGCCTTTGGTTCTACCTGTCCCTCTTCAGGACCTTCCCAAAAATTATATAAAAAACTTACCTAAGTTTACAAGAGAAGGAGACTTGACCGCAACCAAACATATAAACTTCTTCGATCAGTTCGCGGATATCCTAGGTCTCGAACACGGAGACGTGTATTCAAGGATTTTTGTCCAAACTTTCGAAGGACAGGTATGAACCTGGTTTTGAAGCCTACCTGCAGGGTCAATATTATCCTACGATGCTCTAGAAGACACTTTCCTTAGGCAATGGGGCGAAAGGAAAGATCACTTGTATTATTTGACCGAGTTCGGCTCTTTAAAGAAAAAGAATTCGAAAACAGTTATGGAATTTATACAAAGATTTAATAAGATGTATAATAAAATCCCAGCCGATGTTAAACCATCCCAACCTGCATCCAAAGTAACCTTCGCGAGAGCTTTCGAACCCTATTTAACCCTCCTCTTAAGAGAAAGAAGAGGGGATACCCTAACCCGAATGCAGGATGATGCTGTAGAAATTGAATCTAACATGATGGCTTCTGGCAAGTTGAAGGCTAAGGTAGAAATGGGAAACCGAGAAGCTAGATGTTTCAGGGAACAAGCCAGACCCTCAGGGTCCAATAGATCCACAGATGATAAAATGGACGACATGGCTAGGATAATCAAGGAATTGTATAATAAAATTTATAGGATGGAACTGGATCAATCGAAGGCTGATCCTTTCGTTAAAAGAGAATTCAGGAGAAACCCCAAACTTCAAAATCAAAAAAGACACACTAAAAATGAAGATCAGAAAATTCAAACCCCTTTAAAAAATAAAAATTTTATAGGAGGAAATGATCTGGAAGACTTCGAAGGTTTGGAAGAAGATGTGAGAAATTTGGGTGACGACTGCACTCAACCTTATATAACTAAAGACTATTATGAGAAGTCTTTAAGCACACAGCAACCCTCAGATGCAGATGATGACATAAACAACATAGATGTCCCAGACCATCAAGAAGTAACTGATTCAATAATGGCTGAAGTCCAACCTAGGTATAACCTGAGGTCTAAAAACAAGTCAGCGTTGATTTCTCAACCTAGGAAAATTCTCCCTAGAGGTGAAGTATATGTGCCCACCCCAAAGGAGACCGAAACATCTAAAGGGACTGACTTATTGGATCCAAAGACAAAGGAGGTTGAGACCCAAACAAAGGAGATCAATATGGCCGATACACAAACACCGGTAATTAAGATCACAAGTAATAAATCAGCTTAGACAAATAAGTTGGAGAAGAGAGAGTCTAAGATTTCAACCAGAGAAATGGACAAAGGTGGTGGCGGTTTTAGTTTTGAAAATGAGATAAATAGAATCAAAATACCTATCCCTTTGGTTGAATTAGCAAAGAATCCTGCATATCGTAAACATATAACCAAAGTGATAGGTTGTTCAAACCAAGAAATCCAATCCGACATGATAAACTTGGAACATGATAAGCCTAATATCACTTTTGGTCCACATTTCGAGGGTTCCAGAGACACCTTCGCTCCTTTCTATATCACCCTAAATGTGCATGATTGATTGCTGCATAACTGCATGCTAGAATCTAGAGCTTCACATAACGTGATGCCCAAAACTATTATGGACAGACTAGGCCTCGAGATCACCAGACCTTACGGAGATCTCTACTCTTTCGATTCGAGAAGAGTTAAGTGTATGGGTATGATAAAAGATTTAGTAGTCACCCTTGCATAGGTCCCAGTAAAAAGCCTCCTGATGGATGTAGTTATTGCTGATATCCCCCCAAAGTATGGCTTACTACTATCAAGGTCATGGGGGGCCAAACTTGGGGGGTCCCTCCAACTCGACATGACTTACGCCACAATTCCTGCGTTTGGTGGACAACTTACTTGGTTATACAGGGAAACAAGGTTAGCCTATACAATGAGCGATCCTCAGAATCCTAACAATTTTCCCGTTTACATTGCAGATCAAGATCTAGGAAATTGTATTTTGTCTTTTGATGATGGTCTAGATAGCTACATAGAGGAAAATTACGTAGATGAGAAAGAATCTGAAAATATGCATAGCACAGGGATCTGGAAAATGTTTTTCGACGGTGCTGTGTCATGTGAAGGAGCAGGTGCAGGAGTACTTTTTGTGGCACTTGAAAATAAAATTATTGTCTCTTTTTCTTACAGGATTCAATGGGATATAGACTATACTAACAATGTAGGTGAATATGAGGCCTTAATATTAGGATTGGAAGCTACCAAGAAGATGAACATAAAGAACCTGGAAGTATATGGAGACGCTGAATTGATAGTCAAATAGATGAATCGACAATACCAGGCCAAACACCCTAGATTGAGAGCATATAGAAATTGTGCTTAGAATCTAATGGAGAATTTCTTCTCGTCTGTAAATATTCACTTCATTCCACGTGCTGAAAATTTGCAGGCCGATTTGTTAGCCAAGGCAGCCTCGACGTTCGCTCCCCCCATAGCTTTTAAATTAAAAAACCATATAGAGGTAAGGCACAGACCATCCATCCCAAACAACATACAACACTGACAGGTTTTCAAGGATGACGAACAGATCAGGAAGTTCCTAGAAGAAGTGGGTGACTTTTCTGAAACTCACATGGATCAAGAGAATCAAAATGATCACACATGGATCATGAAAGAAGGAGAAGACCCTCAGGAGTTCCGAGAAAAAATTGTCAACCATCACATGTTAGTTTTAAAAAGTAATCAGATTCCAAAGAGATTAATCCCCCTGGAAAGACTTTTCGATCAAAATGACATGCCTTTAAAATCCACTCTCCAACCCCAACCAGAAGAGGTCGAAGATTGCGACATAGGGACAAAAGAGGAACCTAGGATGGTGAAAATATCAAAGTACCTTCCTCCTGAGGTGAAAAATAAGTATAAAGATTTGCTTGCACGATACAAAGACATTTTTTATTGGTCTTATGAAGAGCTTAGGACCTATGACACTACTGTGATCGAACATAAGATACCTCTGAAGCCTGGTGTCAAACCCTTTAGGCAAAAGCTTAGACAAATCAACCCTATCTTATTACCCGTAGTTGAAAGAGAAGTTAAGAAGCTTTTAGACGCAAAAATAATAGTACCTCTGAGATACTCCGATTGGGTGGAAAACCTGGTCCCGGTTAGAAAAAAGAGTGGGGAGATTAGATTGTGTGTTGATTTCAGAAATTTAAAAAAATCTTCCCTCAAAGACAACTATCGTTTACCTAAAATGGATCACATTTTAGAAAGGGTAGTTAGAGCAAATAGGATGTCTATGATTGACGGTTTCTCTGGGTACAATCAAATTGCTGTAAATGAACAAGATAAAGAAAAAACAGCCTTCACTACACCCTGGGGTACATTCATGTATGATAAAATGCCTTTCGGTCTAATGAATGCAGGTGCCACCTTCCAGCGTGCTATGGATATCGCTTTCGTCGACGAAAGAGACAAGTTTGTAGTTATCTATCTCGACAATCTAATAATTTTTTCCAAGTCTGACGGAGATCATTTAATACATCTCAAACAGACTTTTGAAAAATGCCATAGGTTTGGTCTATCTTTAAACCCCAAAAATTCTCACTTTGCCATGCAAGAAGGTAAACTCCTGGGCCATATTGTGTCCCGAGATGGAACTAAAATTGATCCCAGCAGGGTTCAATCTATAGACATAATAAATATTCCTAGAAATGTAAAGGAAATTCAGTCATTCTTAGGAAAGATAAACTTTTTGAGAAGGTTTATCCCAAACTTTGCTGAAATTGTGAAATTAATTACAGGTATGTTAAAGAAAAACAACGAGGTAAAATGGACAACAGAGGCCAAAGAATCGTTTGCACGTATCAAGAGGGTTATAAGCGAGGCACCCGTACTGGCAAGCCCTGACTATCTAAAGGATTTTCTCATTTTCTCGTTCACCTCCGAGCATACCATTGCTGCGGTGCTCCTCCAGAAAAATGAGGAAGGCTTCGAACAACCGATAGCTTTTTTCAGCAAAAGTCTCAGAGATGCGGAATTAAAATATGATATAATGGAAAAACAAACATATGCTATGGTAAAGGCCTTAAAGGATTTTAGAACTTATGTATTTCATTCCAAGATAATCGTGTATGTACCTACTATCTCTATAAAAGACATTTTAGTTCAGCCTGACAGTGACGGAAAAAGGGGACGGTGGCTTGCAAAAATTCAGGAATTTGATCTAGAAATAAAGCTGACGAAACTAGTAAAAGGTCAAGGTTTGGCTAAACTCAGCTGAATCTAATTTTAGAGCCCTCTACATAAACAACATACAGGGATGTGGAGAAGATGAAGATATGAGTGAGCTCTATGAGCAAATAAGTGAAATTAGAATCGAAGAGAAGTTTACCTCCTCTAACTGGTACAAAAACATTGTATCCTACCTACTGACTTTGAAGTGCCCGAGTGATTTATCTCCATCCAAAGCCAGAACGCTAAAACTACATGTGGTCAAATACTGTATATCTTAGGGTAAATTGTTTTGGAAGGACCCATTTGGCTTCCTGTTGGTTTGTTTGGTTGAATCTGAAACAGAGGAGGTCATAAGCGAATTCCACGAAGGAGTGTGTGGGGGACATCACGCTTGGAGAGCGACATCTTATAAAATCCTGAGGGCAGGGTATTATTGGCCTAAACTTTTCTCTGATGTAAATGCCAAAGTTAGGGCTTGCGACCCTTGCCAACTATTTGCAGGCAAGCATAAACTCCCAGTGCTACCTTTAGTTCTAGTCAAAACAGAGTCTCCTTTTCAACAGTGGGGACTGGATTTTATAGGCAAAATTAACCCTCATTCCAGCACTCAACACAAATGGATCTTAACTGCCATAGATTACTTTACTAAATGGGTAGAGGCTATTCCAACCAGTAAGGATACATATTCGGTGGTAATATATTTCCTTGAAGAAAACATTTTATCTAGATTCGGCTGCCCCCGAAAGATAGTAACAGATAATGCCTAGGATTTTAAATCTATGACTATGATCAGTTTTTGCCAAAAATAAAATATTGTACTCAACCATTCTACGGCATATTATTCCCAAGGAAATGGACTGGCCGAATCTTCGAACAAGAGTCTGATAAACATAATTAAGAAAGTGTTAAATGAGAACAAGAGATCCTGGCATGTACATTTAAAACACACACTATGGGCAAATCGGATTGGCATGAAAAAATCCATCAGCATTTCTCCTTTCCAGATGGTATACAGGACTGACGTGGTGTTACCCATAAACTTGGCACTTCCCGTAATGAAACTATGGCAAGATGAGAAAGAAGAACCAAACCACGTCACAAGGAGAATAAATCAGCTGATCGAAGTACAACAAAACAGGGTCGAAGTGGACGAAAGATTGCAAAAATATCAAGACGACATGAAAACGTTATTTGACCATAAGACAAAAGACAAAGAGTTTCTTCCGGGTGATTTGGTCTTAAGATGGGATGCTAGGAAGGAAGATTTGGCGAAACACAGTAAATTCGATCATATTTGGTATGGACCTTTTAGAGTCGTAACTTCTGAAAGGAAAAAATTCATTTTTATTAGAAAACTTGGATGGTAAAATCTTCAACGCCCCTGTCAATGGGCATTATCTAAAACAGTACATGAAATAATGGTTCCCAAAGGATTTCCATTGTATATACCGGTTTGCATTTGCTTTCTATTTCATGATTCCCTTGAGGTAAGTTTTCATTTTAATTAATTAGGTCAGTATAAATAGAGATACACAATTTTAAAATACATTCAACTCTTTTAAGGGACACTCTTCGTGTTCAAAGGATTTCGGCTTGTGACCTAAATGAGCGAAAGGAGAAAACAGAAAGTCATGTATAGGAGGCTGAATTCACCAAAATCAGGTGATAGAAAAGGTTTTCGGTTGTTTCAAAATGGTAAGGTAAAGGTATGAACTCCCGAAAATTTTGTTCTTTAAGAAAGAAAAGGTCTCCTAAGCCCCGTAAAGGTCCCATCAATCTAATGTTTTCATTTAGTCGTTATTAAAAAGAACAATTACTTGCTCTGGGTCCTAAGAAGTTAAGTTAAAATAAAGATGGGTGATAGTTAAGTAAAGCATCTCTGGGAAAGGGTTTTCAAAAAACGGTTTTAATTTTCGACCCCTGCTCCTTAGTGTACAAAAATATGTCTGTCACCTTTCTTCTGGTCTTCACTTTTATCTTCTTAAAAAGCCAAGTACCTTTCCGGATTTATATACATAGGGAGAAGAGATCATGTTTTAACTTCGAAAGCTGTAAAGCGTATTTTGGAAAGGAAGCTGGTCTTCATAACTCCTCAGTCTCTTACTAAGCAAGTTATGCGTAGGTGGATCCTAACTATTTTGGGTTTTCCAACAGTTTCGAAGGATTGAGGCTTGCTCTAAGGAAAACCCCTAGAAATAATTTTTCCCCTTTTTCCTGCGGGTTAAGGTGTGGTGAAGGATAAGGGAAGGTTTGTACCGAGAAATCAAAGTAAGTTAATAGACCTCCATTGCAATGTATTATACAAATATCACCCCTCATACAAACTGATTGCCCCCACTTCATGTTCTAGAAAGAAAATTATAAGATAGATGGTGAAAAGAAAGTCATATCTAATTATACATCTAGTCTAAAGAGACGATGAAACAAAATTCAGAAATGATTGCCCTCGTCTTAGCATTTGAATGCATAAATATATTCCGAAGTGGTGAAAGGAAATTCAGCAAAAAAGGGTAGATAACTTCATCGGGGTACTGAATAGGCCCGCTGGCAGTGAAGCAATATCTGAGATGTCTATAAGGCTGTTATACATGATTTTCACTCTACTCGGGTAATCAACTTTCTTGAGACTGGATCCTTATCCTAAGCCCGGACGACACTCCCCGATTAAAAACACGTAATAAATTTCGTTGGATGCAAGCCAAAAGTTACAAGATATGTTGGATATCCTAGAACTGTTTTGATTTGTCTTAATGCAGACCTAAATTCAGTAAAGAGAAAGAGAAAGTCGTGAAAAGGACTGTAGCTGAGTATGAAAAATAGTAAGTATTTAAAATCTTTGTAGAAGTGAAAGACAAGATCTCTTCTTCCCTCTGTTTATCTTTTCCCTAACGGAAGTTTATCATAAGTGAAGCAAATGACTCCATTTACCCAATACAAGCACGTGGTCTACTGTTCTTCCCGTCTTGCAGGAAGACGGGATCCCTAGTTGGAGCGCCTTTTTCAACAGGTTTAAATATATTTTTTAAAATCAAATGTTGGTTTTTGAGTTCTTTTTCACTTCGTGACATTTACATAATGAAAATCTCAGTAGTCTCAACATGCAAAATAGCAAAGGATGCTATGTTTCATAACTTACCACTTTTTATTGTTAAACGAAAGTTTTTACTTTTGGTACCTCGGAATATCACTCTTCGGGAGTCACAAGTCACAAGATTTACAAACTCTGATGTACGAGGTCGTGAAAAGTTTTGAAAGTTTACCTCAGGTGAAAGCCGGGAGTAAAATTCTTTAAACCCCAGTCAAGTGCTGTCGGGACTTCACATCTTGACGTTCACCCTCTCCTAAAACATTACCATCATAACTCTGAAAGACGAAGCCGTGATACTTTGACATAAGTAACCCGAGTTAGTGTCCAGGGTGATTAGTTTTGACCATGGTCAAAGTCTCTCAGGATTTCGTGACTTGGCATACGTTCCTCCCGAAAACTATGCCTTCGAAACCCCGAGTGGTGAAGTTGCGAGATTGCTCAAACATAATTAATTAAAACACTTAATCTGGTTTACCTTCTGATTTAAATAAATCACATCATAGTGATCTCAGGGTTTCGCGACTCGACTAGCGTTCCTCCCGGAAACTATACCCTCAAAGCCCCGAGCCGCGAAGTCACGATATAAGTTAAAAAATGATTAATTAAACACTTAATCCTGGTTATGTCCTCGCTCAACTAAATCTGATCATCGCGATCTCAGGTTTTAGAGGCTCGAAAGGTTAGAGTGAAAACTCCCGATATAGCGAATGCCAAAAGGTTGATTAAAGTTTAAATAAGCTTAATAAAAAATGGCTATGCCAGCTTAATCAGTGTTCAATACAAATAATAATATGCACAGTCTACGAGGTAATTTTAAATTTTCCTTGCGCCAACTTGTGTCGCAAACCATTGAAATTTATGGCATTAATTAGAAATGAGGCAAAACGACAAGTAAGGATAGGGTCTTTATTGCTAAATCTGTCTCTAAATATGATTCGACCATTATGTTCATAAAGACACCAATTTTTTTAAATGATTGAAGATATAGATCTTTTTCCTTTCTGTTCTATTCACAAAGCTCATTTCTATCCCACACAGATAAGTTTTTTTTAGCAAACTGATCTATGTATGTATATGCATTTTTATTACAGGAGAGCTAAGTCACAATCTTCTGTCATGGCCCCGCCAAAATCGTCCAAGGCAAGTGCGAAGATTTCGGGACAAGGCTCCGATAATGTTTCAGATACTTCACCTCGAAGCATTGATTCCGTACGAACTTGGTCATACATACCAGAGGTTTTGCAATCAATTTGGTGAACTGCTCGGACGATTCCAGTGACAACGAAAAATATGACTTGACTACCAAATACAAGATTGTCGTCCAGGCAGAGATGCACAAATTAGCATCCAGGCCACGCCTTCTGCCTTACTATGACATGATCCAATAGGCACTAGATCATGTAGACATCCCTACCAGAACCATCATCAGCAATCAGAAGGTCACTGTTGGGACCTTTAGACCAGAAAACTTACAAATGATGTACAAGTTACCACCCGCGTCGGACTTCACATACAATGCAAAGTTTCTAGAGGGTTTTAAACAGAAGGAATGCGAGCAATACGCAAAAATCTTATCTGATTTGATCAAGGATTGGGTCTGACATCCAGCGAAGTTCAGAGCTGATAGCAACAGATTTTATTCCATATCTTCTTTAGAACCATAGTTCAAATACATAGCGATGATGACCTGTAGATTGTATGGGAGGGAAGACACCACACATTTCTTCCTCCCATGGGTGCCTATGATACATACAGTAGAAGAAGGCTGTTCTTTTGACTGGGCCAAACTGTTGTCAGATAGTCTGACTAGTGGGATTACAGAATATCAGATGTAGAGGGCAAGTGGGAGAGCTGCCTCATTTTTTATGTCTGCATACATCATGGACGCCATCTATTCCATGACACCTTTTCCCTTAATGGGTTGGAGCTGGGCTCCATCAGAGACTGAGCCTATCCATTTATATCATTCTAAGCTTTGGGAGGATAAGGCCTCAGATTTTATATATGAAATCATCAATTGGTTAATGGTACCGATGCAGGTCACCCTCTTCAGTAATCCACCGCCCCGGATCTCAGATAGAATTATGACCAATTTGAGTAGGGTGGCCGACTGGTACATAAAGGAAGAGTTTTCATACCTCAGGGTTTTCGACGCTTCTGTCCCTCCACACGCTCTACCATTATTTGTACCTGATAGGTTGGCCTACCGCGAGGTCGCCATGCAATCCGTGATTGGTGGCATAAGTAAAGAGCTGAAGGGTTTTTCAAAGAAGGTATGGCCACCTTTCCCCATTCATTTAAACACCTATTCTTTATTAGATTTTGGGCATGCAAAGGCCGAGGCAGCAACCTTAGAAGATATAAAATTAGTCAATATTGAATTCAAGAAACACGACCCACAGAGGGTAGTGAGTAATCACTTAGCTAGTTGTGGCCTTAAAAGGTTTGAGCATGAGAATTCACCTCATGATGATATTTTTTGAGGTGCGAGATCATATGTCGAGGTTTTGGCTCAGATACAAGCCCTGTCGCCCGAAGAGAGGACTGAGGTTTTCAAGTTCCAAGAACATAGGCGGAGCTGCCTTCCCTTAGTATTATGGGGTGAGAATCCAATGACCGTAGAGGTGCAGAAAACAAATGACGAAGGCTCCAAAGATTTAGCACCCGTCCAAGAAGAACAATAGGATAAAGAAGAGCAAGTTGGTGGCCCGAAAGGGGAATCCAGGGCTTCTAATCCTCCAAGCAAGCCAACTTCGGTCGTTACTCAAGGGAAATCATCTAAACAAGTTAGTAATCTCATTGTTTTTGTTACTCCCCTGCAGTCGACAAAGGGAATAGCAGACGTAGGTTCGATTTTTGGTGAAGAATTAACACCCATATGAGTGGAAGAGCTACCTCTGAATGAATTCTTCTTTGATAAGAAGAGAAAGGCGGTCGTGAGACAAGAAATCTACCAAGAGGTAGGTACTATATCCAAGAGATTTAAAATTATAACCGATGGAAGAACCATGAAGAAAGAAGAATTTGCAACCCAAATAGCAGGAAGATTGGGTGCTTTCACTATGTCAAACCAATATTTGGTCGGGACCTTAAAAGAGCAGATGAAGTGAAAAAATCGTCTAATCAATACATTAGAGGCAAAACTAGCTACAGTAGAGGCTGCTGCCAAAGATCAGGCGAATGCAAGTTTGGGACAAGCTAGAATAGATGATCAAAATAAAATCGAGCGGATCAAAGCTAATCTCAAACAGTCACAGCTGATGGTTTAGATAAGTCAAATACAAATAGTCTAGCAAGGAGAATTGATAGAGTAGTTTCGGGCCAAATTAGAGTTAGCCAAAAGCCAGGTAATCGATATCGGGATATTTCAATCCCAAGCAATAGAAATCATAAAAAGGTTATCGGTGGCGCAACAAGGTCTTCTTGTTAAAGTATAAATGATTCAAAGTAGCTACCAACTCATTGATCAGATATTGGAGAACCTCTCTCTCAGAGAAAGGGAAGTCGGGGTGGCTCGGGTTACGTTCCAGGAGGCTATTATAGCCATGAAGAGAAAGGAAATAAGAAGTAGTTCCAATTTTACCATCTCAGAGCAGAGCAGGGGCAACATCTTGTTGAAAGAATGGGAACGAAATATATTTGAAGGTAGACAACAAGCTAAGGAGATAAGAAAATCTTGTGAAGAAACTTTCGGTTTGTTAGATGGGATGTGGTTGGGTTCTGATGGTGAAAGTAGCATTGAGATACTGGGTCAGATCAATACATCCAAATATCTGCTAAATATCAAGGAAAGTGAAGAAAGAGAATTAGCTGAAATTTCACAAATAACCCATACAGACATAGTTCAAATAGATAAATGGCTAATTAAACCAAGTATATTATTATGTTCTATCAGCGCCAAAGACCAGCAGGTGGAAGGAAGGTTGCCACAATTGGTGAAAGACTGTTATATTTTTGAGGCCAATAACCAAGCAGAACCTTCTAAGATGATATCACAGTTGGTAGAGAAGTGCATCATTTGCACGGAGCAGGCGAACAAGCAGGTTTCTGGTACCAGGTTTCCAGTACCAAATGAGGACAGAGACAAAGAAACGAAACGTTTTAACTTCTTTGATTGTAACTGAAAACCTATGGAACGATTGAGGTTCCAACATATAAAATCTGTATAAATATACATTTTGTAGGAGAAAATGGGGCTGGACCTTTTTGGTCAATTATAATAGAGGCTATCTTCTTTTTGAATTAATACAAAGCAATCCGGAGAATCCTGATTCCATCACGAATGTGCTATGAGTTTGTTCTCTTTGTTATTCATATTCAAATTTATTTCGCTTATAGACATCTGATGAATGTTGCACTACAATTTAGTAAAACTTCTATTGTGGTGGTTAAATTTTGTTCATTTATATCATTTACAGTTTTTCCTCTGTATTGGCTAATAACAGATACAAGACCTGTGAACCTTTAAGTGGTCATATTTTATACTTCGTCATATTCCTTCTTATTCTATTTTCTTCCTCTGTTTAAGGAATGAGATTATCCCTTGATAGGAGCCTTACTTTATAAACAACTAAATTTTTTTCTCATATTTCACACACTTTTTATTTCAAATATAACACAGTTACGGAAAAATGCCTTTGGTTTGCATTTTGTTCTTAACATTAATTTCAAAGTTCTCTTTATAAGATCAAATTGATACGGCATAAAAACCTTTAGATTTCTTTTAAATTTTTCTGTTCCTCTATGATTGTCCCCGTTGTAAGACAACCTAATATTGAACCCGGTTTATCGGATCAAACCCATATTGCTTTAAATCTTTTTGATACTATACTTAAAACAACCACCACCCGGGTAGAACTTGAACGTTCATGGGCTGCAATCGAATGGGATATAAACATCCAGGAACAGTTGGAAGTTAGACAATGTCAGCCTAGAAATTAACCCTAGCTTCCTTTCCCAAAGTTATACTCTCCTCCATTTTTACACTTCACTAAATTTCAGATGCCTAGACACTGTACTTTTTAAATCCTTAAGTACAGACTCTAGAACAACATAAAGTCTATTCATATTTTATTATATCACCCTTAACTAAGTATTTATGTTTGTTTTCAAGCAACAGTGCTACCGCAGTAGTGAATCAAGCAGTATTCAACAAACAATGCGTCATACAAGGGTCCACATGTCTAGTGATAGTGTAGAGCGGAGTACCCATTCCGGTATATATGCTTTAGAATTAGAAATATTTACTGTGATTGTAGATATTTATTTCCTGACTTATACTTATATATTATCTTCTCAAAATTGAAGAGCATGTAGCTCAAGAGGGTGAAATGCAAGAGCAACCAAGTGGACAGGAAATTAACAAACCAACTGTCCCAGCTACAGAGACAGGTAAATAGCAATAGTGTAATGTTAATCAAAACAATGAATTAGTTATTTCAATTATATTTCAACATATCGATATGATCATTTTGTTGTTCCAGTTCACAACCCTGAACAGATGCCAACTAACCCTTCTCAGTGATGTACCAGAAGTATGGTACATGAGTGCACACAAACAATAGAAGGACAGGGCACACACAATATAATGTCCTTGGATGATGATGATCATATCCCAATTGTCAGTTTTATGAATGTAAAAAAACATAAATCAAAGAAAAACTAGATGTATAAATTCATGACTTGTATTTAGATCTTTATTGATGTTTATATGTTCATATGTTTTGATGACTATCCTAGTTATGCATGAATGTCTATATGTTTTCTATATAAAGAAAATCATTTGTTGGGTATGGGGAATCAAGAGCGATGTGAGGTGGGGGAAGGGGCCATATGAGCTTCCACCTTCACGTGGTTGGCCCTATTCAGTAGAGAATAACCTATTCTCAAAACAAAGATAAGCTCATTAAGGTATGCGACAACTTAATTTTTTTCGTCGATTATTTTACATAACTAAATGCATGCTTATTTTCTTATTAATTATTTACTCATATAAAAAAATTGTCTTTTATGATTCATGCAGGTCTTGGTGATGGAAATGTATTTCGTGGATAACTCTTATCAAGTTGTATGGGCTAATGGATCTGGCAAAAGGACAATGAAAATGTAAGGGTTTTGGCGTGTTTTTATTAGTAGGCTACAACAATGAGGTAGCCCCTTGTTCTTCTATGCCTTCTCTTTTCCTTATCTTTCTATTAGTTGTCAAAATCAACATTTGCTAACATTAAAAAGGTCCCATGTCTTAACACACTTTTATCAAGTTAAATGAATCCTTGTTCCTATTGGGAGTTTTTTTGGGCTAGCTTAGACTTCCCATTATCAACTCTAGCCACTTCTTACCTGGTAGCACCCAATATTACCTAGTTCTCCCCTTGTCTTCTTCCTCTCCTAGTGTTCCATGCTCTTTTACATACTCTTCCTCTTTTTCTAGTCCTTCAAATGCTTGGGGAAAGTATTGCCTCTCCTCCTTAGCTTTTCTTCCTTACACCCCTTTTTCTCCATTTTTATTTGGTCATAATATCGATGGGTCCCTTATAGGTCATTATCTCAAGAAAGACCCTACTTGAGATAACCTCTACCTAGTTAGGATCAACTATCACTTCTTTGGTCAGTTTTCAAAGATGTCCCCCTTAATGGTCACATTCCATAGCTTGCAACTATGGAGCCCCTCCCAATGGTGACATCATATCTTCCTTTGATCCTCTCTTCTCCATTGGTACCGTTGTTATTTTTCACCTCTACGCTTGCATTGAACTTAGGTTGATGCATGTCGCCTCCTATGCTTGCATAAAATACCCCATTGATGTATGCCACCTCTCATTCTTGCACTAAATCTAGGCTACCATGTGTTTTTTTTGTGCTTTTGATGACTCTAAATTAATATTGTATGATTCCTATTATGCTCACACTCTCTAGATTATTGTATGTCACATGGGATTCATGCTATGTCCTTGACTAGTGTATGGCGCCTTAATGACTACATAAATCCTATAACAATGAATGTCATTTGTTATGCTCACCTTAACTCCAAGTTTCCATATGTTACATTTATTCTTGTGATAACCCTATATTAGAGTGTGTTTCCTCTCTCTCTCATGTTCACTCTTAGTCGGTTTATGTCAACTCACATGTTTTTCCAATGTCATGCCAGTGTCATCAACTTCTTTCTCTTGCCTTTGTTAGAACTACCCTAACACCACAACCTCCCATATTTACCTTTTCATCTATCCTCCAATATTTCCATAAGAGATCATGTTTTTAGTCCTACCTCACTTGTGGTAAGATGCCAACCTATGCAATGTAGTTATCTAGTTAAACATGTTCTTGCATTGCT
>JASDQU011443355.1:10258-22777 GCA_032191745.1 Picea mariana | reverse complement strand
ATAAACACAAGGAGGGTTGTAGAGCAACAAGTCCCTGCCGAGAAGGTTGTTGTTTTAATTTCGAGTTAGCATCCCATGGTTTGCATTGCACGGTAGTTCTCCACAAAATAAATATCAATAATTATATGTAGATAGATATAAGGATCCCAGAAGGCATTTTGATGCTTAGCCAGAAATGTTTAAGCAACTTTTAAGCAAATGTTTCATAGGCTTTTCAACCCAGGCCATGGAAACATAGTGCTAGTAGGGGGGAACACGATTGTTGTTTCTCCTCTCATGATGATATCATGTATACTTCCATACAACCCCATTTTTCCATTTATGGACTTATTGACAAGCATATTACCTATGCCTATACACACATAATTTCAACGCGTCAAATTATCCCATAATCATAAATTAAATCATGTCATAAATCACATAACATATCTTGACCCAATCTAGAGTCCATAAAATGTTGACATATTCCCATGTCAATGTACACCTCTAACCTCCCTATCATACTAAACAAACCAACACTAAAATTTTGAAATAGTTACACCTCAAATATATTCATTTCATGTATCATAACCATATAAAATGATATCGTCATTTATGACATATCAATTTACATTTTATCCATCCTTGTTTCACATAAACATATAAATACAATTCATTCAAAGTTACCATTATGTCAATTTAAAACCAATCATGACAATAAAAAAATCTGAGTTTATCATCTTAACACAAATCAATAAACCAGATCATTTTGTAAACAAATGACCTCAAATAATAATGTCCAATCCATCAAACAAGTCACAAAAAAAGAGACACTGCAATGCCTTTCAATATTAAAAATGACACCCTTTATGAAAAACATGTGTTTTCTTGCCTCGTACATAGTATAAACCAAAAAAAAAAATGGTAACACATACACACAAAATAAACCAATGATCTTCTTGCATTTTGTGATTGCATTTTTAGTCTTGTCAAGTCTTTTTATTTTTTATTTTTTATCTGAATCTGTTGTTTTTGTTGAAGGATCTGTTGTGCTTTCTTGTTTATGCATATGCATTGTTTTCTACTTGAGCCACTTTCTATTTTCTCGAGTCAATCTAGGTGCATTGCATCCATTACATGGCTACCCAAGAATATTTTTTTACGACTCATAAGATCTCAAATCACATCTCTTACTTTACTTACTCACATAAGTTTGTTGGTTTATTTCTAACATGGATTTTTACTTTGTGACATGTCAAGTTTACATTGTGGAACAAAGGAAAAATATCTAAGGAATTTCTAATGTTCAACTTAGAAAAGTTTAAATGCTCAGCCCATGGAAGACCATCATTACACCATGATTAAGAAATTTCACCTGGCGGAGGCTCATGTGGATATAATATTTGAGGTTAGAAGTGAGGTTGCATATTTTAAGTATATAATGGAGCAGCTAGACCACAAGGTTAATCTATTGTTGGCTCTTTGTTCCTACTGTGCACAACCTCGACTTAATGAAGAGATGGAAATCTGCCTATTTCTTTGCAGTCGAGTTATCTGGATGGCCAGTCTGAAGACAATAACCCTTGCACAATGTAGTAATTGGTAAGAGCTTTCGATATGGGTCCTCTACACAACCCTGTCGGCCTGGTTTCAAGTTTCCTTCTTGTTTGGATGTTTTCAATTTTACTTATAACTTGCTACAGGTCTAGAGTAACAATAGAACACCTACAATCTCTTGGCTCCTTAGATCATGATTATCTTTTGATATGGGCTTGGGATTGGGTTGGTTTACAGTATTGGTGACCAAGGATCAAGAATATTGTTCCTGTAAACTTTTAGTTCTTTAGAAGGTAATACTACTTTCTTGATTACAAAAAAAAAACATCTCTTTTCTAATGCCATTATAGAAAATTAGCTTATCTCTTCTCATTTTGCATCCTTTTCAAGGATAAGTATAAGTTCAACACTTGTCTTACTATCATGATTGGATTTATGTAACCTTATTACTTTAATTTTCCCACAGGTAACCCAAGTTCATGCTATGAAAATAAATATTTGAAGGCTTAGACATTGCTGGAAGCAACATGCTTATTTGGTGGCCATATGTTGACATTGAAAATGATCAACATAAACACAATTGCAAAGTGTCGAAACAAAGCTACCTATCGATATAAGATAAGATCATCATTCGACAAAAGGGAATTTTAAAGGTTTAATGGTCATATTAACATATCCAATATTTTTATGTGGGTTTAGAGTGATAATAAATGATAACATTGTTGTGAATATGATGACAAATTTGCAAGTTTGTTGTTAAGATTCCCTTTCAAAAAAATTACAAAATTGATGTTGTTTTTTTTGTTGTTGTTGTCACGAGTTGTCTTAAAATAACTTGTTTTTTCATATATATATATATATATAATAATTGAATTATTGACAATTATATATATTTAAAAAAAATCCTTTTAAAATCTTTGAATTTTACACTTTTCTAAGTTATTAAAGAAAATTTCTAAACCAACAGTTTTTTTTTGTGTCTTTCTAAATATAAACACAAGGCACAAGGCAGGTTGCAGAGTTACAAGTCCCTGCCGAGAAAGTTGTTGTTTTAGTTTCGAATTGGCATCCCCATGGTTTGCATTGCACGGTAGTTCTCCACAAAATAAATATCAATAATTATATGTAGATAGATATAAGGATCCCAGAAGGCATTTTGATTCTTAGCCAGAAATGTGGTCGGATGATTCTGATCATCCAACAAATAACAAAAGTCGTAAATAAAAGTACAATAAAGGAACTTTTTTTGTTTCCATTTCGCCTTCGTGTCGCATTCGTGTGGATTCCAGCTGAGCTAAAACGATAGATGGCATTAAAAGAAATCAAATGATTCAGTATTAGAATATTCTGTCGATGACTACAATCAGTAATATTTTGTTTGTTGGGCATCCTTTCACATCTCAGATTATTCATGGATCCTCACACTAGGGTTTCCTTCAAACACACACTATCGTTACGCTGTTACATCATGGAGGGAGAAAGCTCAGGGTTTCTTTCAAACTTGCGTTAGTGTCACATTATTATATTATAACATGGAGTTACGCCTTTCATGATTCCAGTATGGGTTGTCTTCATAACAACTAGTCCAAAGCATTATTTTATATTGATAGAAAATATAATATTATACTAGATACATAAGATGGTTTAAAACCTTTTATCAAAAATATGTTTAAATGATTAATCTCTCCTTATAAAAGATGAAAGATGGATAACAATTTTTTTTCAATAATATTTGACCGTCAAAATGTTTTACAAACATTTTACCCATCAAATTGTAACACTGCCTCGAAGTTATTACTGATTTCACAGAACAATTCTCTTAGAGTTCGATACGAGCGAGCGCCAGTCCATAATGCCGACCGGCAGTACGTATGAAAAGGCAAAGTTAATCCTGAAACCTAGAAGTTATTCCGGATTTAGCGGCACAATCTTCACAAATTTCGGAAGGAGAGAGCTAGCTGATAACTCCAGCGCTATCTATAGTACATGTAAATAGCCTGTCATCAAGCCAAGCGACGATACATATGAGGGAAAATTTTAACCACCTTGATACGCTGCTGCGTGAGGTTGGGTATGCACTATCGGATTTGAAGTGTGGATACTCAACCTCAAGCACCGTAACAAAATGATCTGTAACATATTTGGGTGGGATTTCAAGATGATATGAGTGAATAATCAATGACGTGAGCTTATTACATTGTGGAAGGTTGTTTTCTTCGTCCTCAAACCGTGTGAGTTATTGCAGAAGGGAAACAAATGATCATTCTGGGATGGGGGTGTGTTGGAGAAGTTGCTTTACTGATGGGTAGGATGCAATGCAAAAATTTATTGGTATCTATTAAGATGTTCCTTGCAGGTTGAAACATTCTCCTTATTGAGTGTCTCTATGGTGTCACTAGCTTASATAGAACTTTGAGGTACTTTGAGGTAAAGAAGCCTAGGGAATWGGGTAAAAGATAATGATGAGCCGAGTATGATCGTGGATAGCATAGTCCTTAGATGCATTGACCTAAAATATTTGTTGTTGAGAGAGTCGCTAAGGATGATGATAGATCAAAAATAAATAATGTTGAGAGCACCCAATTGGTGGAAGAGTTCGCTCCCAATCAGGGGACGCTTTATAAGTCCTTAGATGCATTGACCTAAAATATTTTTTAATGAGAGAGTCGCTAAGGATGATGATAGATATAATTTAGAATCATAATATAATAAAATCATTTTGTTTTTAAATTATGAAATACTTAATGACATAAAAAAGTAATTAATATAATTTTATAGGCTTTCTTCATGATAACTTTCTTAGTGACAGGTTATCATATATAATGCATGCATGGTGACAGGTTTATGAAATGGGGCAATTTTATCTTTCTTGTCTACCATGCCACATGAAACACATGAAACGAGAAGTTTAGTTCTCTGGCATACACAACTCTTTAGTTGGGTGCTTGTTTATAATGGAGATCTGGTTCAGTTGTTTACAAGGCATGCATGTAGTTAAGACATAAGCTAAGGTGTATCAGTGTGGAGTAATGAGCAATAAAAAGAGAGATCAAGGGGTGTTTTGGTTTCCCAAGTGCGTTGTAGATAATCAAGACCACCATATATACGGCCGAACCCAATCTACCTTCCGAAATGTCGATCCTGCACAATACAACCAGAAGAGGAGAATAAAAGATCATAGCCAAGATCAACAAGCTGGCTAACAGAAAGAAAATTCATTGACAGACGAGGAACATGATCAACATGGAAATAGAAAGTCTACCAGACGAATCAAAGATAGGTGTAACAGATCCTATCTGAGCAACAGTCAAGGGAGAGCCATTAGCAGTAATAATGGATAAACAGGATAAAGGAGAACTACAATGTATTAAGAGGTAAAGGGAAGGGGAAATTCGCCCTGCCCCACCGTCAATGATTGCACTTATCGGTTTGGTTCTAAGTTCATTGAAGAGTTATCATTCCGAAGAGGATTTGAGAGGAGTTACATTCTGTGTATCAACGGTTTGAGAATGTCAGGAATTTCCTTGTGGAAATAGACAATTTAAGGCTGCCATCTCCTGTCTCTTTAAGATTTTTATGATTCAAAGAATGGAGTAGAAACTCAGTCCCCGAATTCCTTCCTTAATGCTTCAAGCTTTTCAATTTTCATCAATTTTGTCAATATAATATATGGAGTAAAAAAATGGCTCTAAAAGAATGCATGTTTTGCAACTATTTGAATTTATGCTGAGGATCTGGATATCGAAGTATCCATCCCAAGGCCGCTAAAGATGCTTCAAGGGGCTTCTGCAGCAACACAATAAGCTTCTCTAAATTGGTATGTACAACGCCCTCTAAAAATAAATAAGGATAAATGTAAAAAAATATTACATGTCTCCCCACCTATATAAATTAAATAACAACACCATCTCATGTGAAAATATTTTTCTTTGGGCTTAGCATATTTAAACAACTACAAAAATAAACTAACACAGATTTAAATTAAATTGGGGCTTATTACCTTTGTGATATGCCATCGTCTCTGCTTCACACATAGTACAATAGGGAAATCGGTTGCCCTGCATTGTTTCTTGTGGAAATGACTGCAATTGCATACTCCAATCACTCGTTGTCGGGGGTCTGAAAAATACCCATCACATGCTTCATCACTGCATACGAAACGCCTTCGCTAAATGCCCTTATGCTTTGATAAGTAGGCAACTCCACTCCATGCTACGACTGGAAATAACTCCTCTAAAGTGGTAAAGTGGTATGCACACCACCCTGTGAAAATAAATTAGTGTAAATGTAAAAAAATATTACATGTCTCCCCATAACAGTATACTTATTGACTTTTTCTTGCAGAAGAAAATGTACATTTTTTGGAGAAATAAATTCACATCTTATTTCAATTTTAGACAAAAATTTAGATTTAACTTCCCTTTGTTTCAATTCAGACAAAATTGTCACATGATGCAAAAAGCTTGAGGATTCAGCGATAGAGAAAGATCTTGAGAGTTGAGGATTCAATTGCAAAGCAATGCGAAAGACATCTTCTAGCAGCAACAAAGTAGCCAGAGGGAAGGACATACATCTTCTAGCAGCAACAAAGTAGCTAGAGGGAAGGACGTAGGCCAAAGTAGCTAGAGGGAAGGACGCAGGCCAACAAAGTAGCTCGTGTGCAATGAACAAGCAAGAGGAATAATTTTGCAGGTATAATTAGAACGATCTTGCAGGAAGAATCGATTGTATTGCAGGAATAATTATAGCAATCAGTCGCAACACCTGGTGAAGCTCAAGATCACAACACCTGTGAAGTCGTTTCCATGAGGAGATGTACCTAACTTGTATTAGCTATGGACTATGCATGGACTATGCATGGAAAACATTTAATGTTATAGAAATAATGCTAACCTGAAAGTTAACATTACTTCATCTTGAATTTGAGTTCCTAAGTTTACATTAGACCAGTTAAATTATGTGGAATTTTATCCTAACTTTGCCTCATATTGCCTTGATATGAGGCCAAATAAGATGTCAAATTTTACATTCAAACTAGTTAAATTATGTGGAACTTTATCCTAACTTTGCCTCATATTTCCTCGATATGAGGCCAAATAAGATGTCAAACTAAAAACTTACGATAAAATATGAAATACAATTCCACAAATTTAGGAATTAACAAAAACTTTAGGTTAACTACATTGGTTTTAGTGCCAAATTAATAGATCGGTAGAGAACCGATTACTATTAGTCCCTACCAGCGAAGGGCAGAGACTAATAAGGGCAGGGACTAATAACATACAAAAATAAATTAAAAATGATGTTTGTTAATAGTTATATGTTGTAATTTCTATTTCTTAGTAGTGGTTAATTTTTTTATTAGTGCTTTGCCATATGTTGCAATGGCCATTAGATGTTCACGAAGCATGGGTTCATATGTCAATATTTTGAACTTAAAGTTAGGTTTATCATCAAAATGGTAAAAAGTTGAAGAAAAAATAGTTGATCATCATCAATTTATACTAATAATAGCGCTAAGAAAGTTGTGGATATAAGTTGGTTGAAGTTGCCACAAAATTTGGTCTACTATTCTATCACGAGTTCAAATTAGTTAGTATTTATATTATTTTCTTAAACATTATTATTAGAAAATTTATTATCAAGTTACGAAATTTATTACTATAATTTTATAATACCTTACCTAAAACTATTGTTTAATTAACTATATTATAATACAACTTATAATTTATTACTACAATTAAAATTATTTTAATAACCTATGTTTTTTTTGTTTGTTAATTTGTGCAGGACCTGCGATTAACCTGTGGCTTGAGAAACCGCGACTCAAGGGCATCTAAGCCGTCAAAATCACCCGGGGATCGCACTCGGCCTGAGCCACACCAACCCTTAACATGGTTGGATTTTTTGTCCCTGCAGGTTTCGAACCGGTGACTTTAACATCACGGAGTAGCTTAACAACACACTCTGTCGCCCACTGTCCTACACCTCGGGGACTATTTAATAACGTATGTTATATTATATTTATAAGATAATTTATTAACTCTAAAAGTAATTTACTACTAGAGTATTTATTATTAATAAAGTATTACTAACGATGTTGTTTAAACGTTTTATATTTTGACATTTTTTTGTCGGAATCTGACGATATAAATCTGCATGAAATCACAATTTTTTGTTGTTTAAATTGTATTTCTAAATGTGGATTCATCTTGCTGAAAAACCCCTGGAGCACTCAGATTATACATACGTAATCATTCAAATGTGTAGATCCAATAATTTCTGACCAGATTTCAGAAAAAATTAAACGGATAATATCATCGGACAAGAGTCAAAATGTAGAATGTTTAGACTACAACATTACTAACTTATTATTAAATTTAAAGAAGGCTAACTTAATATCTAACTGAAAATAATTTTAATAATGCGCATTATTCAACTTATTTCTAGATTATATATGTTGATATGATTAACATCCACTGAGACGAATTGGTCTATCGAACCTTAATAAGGTAAGAGAATACTTCGATTTCTTTAAAATTATATTTATGTGCTTTAAAAGTATTGAGAGAAGTGTTCCAAGATCGCCATAGTTTTGATGACTTAGGAGGTTCTCAGGTTAGGAAGGTTTGTATTGTGGAAAATATTTTTAAATTGGGATCTAATTTGGGAATAGGTAGGGCAATCTAAAAGGAAGTGATTTGCATCCTCAACCCTCTTAGTGTCACAAATATGACATATTCTTTCATCCCACAGTCTTTTTGGAAGTGTCCAATGCCTAGTTTCACTATGTATCTCATGAGAGTTTGTTCTTATTTTAGAAATGTTGATTTTCTTCTTTTTACTTCTCAAAACTGAGAGGTACTTTTGATCTTCTAAATTAGGGTTGACCACCTCCTTGTAGTATCTTTTTTTTTGTTTTTTTTTAAATAAAAAAGGAAGTTCCTACTATATTAATTGGCAAAAATTACAATTGTACTTAGGCCGCCATCCGTTCCGTCGCTTGAGCGGAAACCGAAACGGTGTCATCCATTGTCCAAAATAGACGGTTTTCCCTCAATCCTGCCCAAAGGAAACCAAGACTGATGGGGTTTCATTGTTTGAACTATGACTATTGTCTTGAAAAAATTAACTAGAAACATGCATAGAACTCTAAATGTTAAGACTGTAATCCTAATCAAGACCATGGCAGTTACTCAGTGGTGTCATAGGTGGCTTCTGCATCCTGAGCATTTTCCTTAGATGGCATCACAAAATGCTACGCACAATTTGGGAATCTCTGCCCTGTTGGCGTGTTGGAGAAGGCATCRTAGAGCATATCTAGACACTGACCCATGAGGGTGCCRTGGTGGACTTGGTCCGCCATCTGGCCCCGCAAATMAAACAACAATTCAAGGTGGTCCRGGTGGAAGAAAGATGGCTGGACACTCCACTGATTATGCATGGAAGAGATGGGAGGTGGCGTGAAGACYGTTCCACCCTCCCTCRTCATGTCTGCCTGTCGCGTTTCCTTGGCCTTGCTTGAAGCCGCTTCTCTATGCTGCTTCGTGGYTGCTTCCCTACCAGCATCCTCACCCCGTTCACCTTCCATGCTCTCATCCAAGGTGTTACTAGCTACTGGTATTGCTTCCTGAGAGGCCACCTCTTCCGGTATCTCCTCCTCTATGAAGCAGGTGGGKAATTCTTCATGTTYCTATGCACTCTCACGACCTTGTTGTTTTGCAGTGGAAGGCATGGAGGCCTCTCGAAAATCACTTGGTGGGTTCCAATTATCAGGCCCCGTGAAGAGGAAATTCTCTGGGGGAACCTGAATTGGATCCTCCGGGATGCCTTCTTCAACATATGCGATTGGCCCCTCCGGGATAGATTCTTCAACAGACTCCCTGGGAGGAGTTCTAAGCACAATCCTTCTGTGTGTGATTTGGGTCCGAGCCATGGAGAGCGCTCACTCCATCCTTTGTAGCCTCCTCCTTCGTGCTGCAAAGGCGTACTAGGTAGAGCCACGACATGGCTTCCCCCATTCACGTGGCATTGCGATGAAGAAGCAAGTAGAAACTGTGCAGAGGATGGAGTGGTCACTGCTCCAAATCTCACCATTGCAGAGTTGGTGCAGGGTAAGGATGAAATGGAAGAAAGCATGGCACAGGCACATCAAGAGCGGGAGGGTCGATAGGACGTCCAGCTCCATTAAGTCCCCTTCATCAATGAACTGCATAACTGGACTGCTCGGGCGAGGGGTGAGTCCTCTTTCAGGTGAGAGGCAGTTGGAGCCAGCTCCCATCCTTAATGTTGAGGGGATGGGAGTCAACCGACCTCATTTATGGCCAGGCCTGGCTCTACTTCATGTGTCTCCTTTGGTCTACGTGGCACCCCATCTGGGGGTAGTAAGTCATTGTTTGCGAGGTCTTGGAAGCGCTTCGAGAGATCATTGCAGGCAGAAGTTTGAGCCTTCTAGTGAATTTGCTCCATCTCGGTGTTGATTCCTTCACTTGCTAGGTAGTTCGCTACTTTGTTTTCTTCCCTTTTTATGTGAGAAGGGATAATGGTAAGGTTGGGACTAAGGAGTGATCTGAAGTTTTCCAGTAGTCCCAAGAGACGCCAGCTGTGAAAGATTTCTGAAGGATGTTCGCCATGGAGAATTTTGGTTATGAGTTGGATGATAATTTGAGAGTCCCCCTCTACAATGACTGATAATGATTGTAAATTTCTACCTTGAGGCCTCTTAGTAGACTTAGAAGTTCAGCTGCATTGTTTGTATTTTCACCCAGGAAGCCTGCTACAAGGTGAAGGATCTCGCCATTTGAGTTTCTTAGAACTGTCCCATAACCCATTGGTCCTGGGTTTCCTCTTGAGGCGCCATAGAAATTGATCTTTATGAAGCCCGTTGGAGGTGGGGACCAAAATCCTGGGCTGCAATGAGGGCATCTGACTGTAGTCGTGGTGGCCTGATTATGCATGCTAAGATTCCAATTTTGAAATATTCACCTCTCCTCTGGATTACAGATTAGGTCATCTGGGGTCCACGGCTTAATTTTGATTGTTTCGTGTATACACGTCGCTATTCTTTCCCAAAATGAGGCACGAAGGGAAGATTTTGAGTGGAAAATCCTTTTGTTTCTTTCCTTCCAGATCTTCCAGAGTGTGAAGACCAGGAGAAGCTGCCAAATACGCTTAATAATTGGGTTGTGAAAAGAGATTGTATCCCAGTTCTCTAAGGTATCCCTGACACTATTTTTGTTTTGGTTAGAGCAGCGCATTGTTTGGGATCCTCAGTCCCAAATCCATTGGTTGTAGTGACAGTTGTTGAGTAGGTGTTCCATTGTCTCCTGTTGTTTTTGGCAGAGTGTGCAGATTGATGGGCCTATAAATCCCCTTTTTCTGAGGTTGTCCCAGGTGAGGATGTGGTTTTGTACTATGATCCAGAGAAATATTGAAACTTTGGGCCAAAGGGCGGAGTTCCAAATTATGCTCCAGATTCTCTCCTTAACGTGATGCTGGTAGTTCCCCTGCATATGATAGGATTATTTGACTAAGAAGTTACCTGTTGTGGAGTACCCCCATCTAAGAATGTCTGGTCCTTCCCGAATTGGGATTTTCCCGTGGCTTGTGCAGGCTTTCCAGGCCTGGAGATCCACTTCCCTTGAGAGCTAAAGTTCCTAATTTTTTGTTCTCCATTGTCGCCAAGTCATATTCCTATCCGTTGGTATCCATAGATCTTTGACCCATTGGAAGGCTTCCTGTTGTAGTTCTTGCTTGAGGGGGTTGAGTGATTCCAATGTGATTAGGGGTGTTTGTTGTTGCCAAGAATCCTATGAGAAGAGTGCACTTTCCCCGTTCTTGATTTCCCAAAAGGCGTGCTTCTGGACTAGAAGGTGATTTTGCCAAGTCGTGTTCCAGATGTCGGAGCCATGGATTTGGTCATTGAGTTGGATTAACTGATCAACTTAGGTAGTTGGGGAATACTTTTGTTTCTAGAGTTGTGCCCATAGTTCAGTGGGATGCTTGAGCCATCGCCACCACATTTTGGCTCCCATGACTTGATTTATCTTTCCAGGGTCATGAAGGCCAAGGCCACCTAGATTTTTGGGTTTGCAAAGCTTCTCCCAGCTTACCAAAGCCCATTTTTTACTAGTTTGATGTCCATACCATAATAATTTTTGTTGGAGGCCCTTGATTTCTCTGATAATCGATTTGGGTGCTGCCAGGGAAGTGAAGAGGTAGGTAGGCAGAGCTTGCAGGACTGACTTAAGGAGGACTAGTCGAGCTACAATGTTTAGAGGTCTGAAGGTCCAGTTATTGAGCCTGTGGGACATAGATAGGAGCAGGTTTTCCCAAGAAATGGAGTGTGTTGGCTCTCTCGTGAGGGGGATTCCTAGGTAGTTGGACGGAAGGGAGCTCTTGGGTATGCCAAGGAGTCAGGAAACATGATTTTGGACAGCGATCGGCGTGTTGAAGAAGTAGAGCTTAGATTTGTCAAGGTTAAGAGTCATGCCTTAAGCTTCCGCAAATTCAAAATGAATGGAGTTGATCTTGCTGGCTTCGCACGCCGTGGGGGTTGTTACACCTCAATATTGATCACTATGATAAGTGTCGTAAGTGTCACATGATCCTCTCGACTATCGCAAGTGTCGCATGTCATTCACAAGTGTCGCAAACATCAAACAAAGCATACTGTCATGATGACGACACTAAAGAAACATCTATAATAGCTCAGACACTTGGTTTGGAGGAGGAAGAATGATTAACTGGAGTCAAGGAACTTTTATCACCTGAGGAGAGATCTTAAACCAAGGTTTTGAAGGGGAGCACTCCCCTAGATCAGCCTTAGGAGCGTTGGCGCTCCCCTATAAGGTCTCAGGGAGTGTTATAACGCTTCTCTGCCCCTCAAGAGGAGCGCTATCCATCCTTGGAGCGTTGGTGCCCCCTTCAAGCTTCCTAGGGAGTTCTATAGTGCCCTGATGCCCCTTTTGAGGCAGCGTTGCC
>JASDQU011443353.1:3147-16184 GCA_032191745.1 Picea mariana | reverse complement strand
GGCATCCCAGGTAACTCCTCCGAAAATACGTCCACAAACTCTCTCACCACCGAAAGGTGTTCTAGACCTTCTGCTACTCCCTTCTCATTTAACAAAAGGATCACATAGAGATTGTACCCCTTGCGCATGCTCTTCCGAAGTTTCAAGGAAGAGATGAACCTCAAGGAGACTCACTGGTTCTGACCTACAATCACATGTCTTTGTCCCTCATCATCGACCAAGCTCAATTGTTTTGTCTTACAGTTGAGTATTGCCTCATGTGATTCCAACCTGTCTATACCAATCACGACGTCATAAGATCCTAAGATTGTGATGTATAGGGTGGCCCTTGTGACAAACTCTCCCAGATTAAGGGTACAACCCTTAACCCTTCCTCCAACCTTCTGTTTGGCTCCCGAAGCCATCTCTACGAACCTAAACTCATCCTGTTCGACTGCTTTAACTTAATCCCTTTTTAGCACTGCACCAAAAATGAAACTCTCGGTAGCACCAGGATCTATCAAAATACTAAGGGTCTGGTCAGCGACGGTACCTGTCGTCTCAAGAATAGTTGAATGATGCTCTGCCTGGCAGTTATTCACCGCTGCATGAATTCGATGGGCCTTGCCCATATCTCCCACGATAGAGGGTCCAGCTGATCCGGAAGCTCTAGTCCTCTCCACAGGGCAGTTGCACTAGTAGTGTGACTCCCCACACATCCAACACCCCTTCTTCAATCCAGTACTCTTGGTACCTGAAGTTGAACATGAATTCTAACAATAAGGCCAAACTCGAACTTCTTGACCTTAAGTTTCTGGGTAACTTGGTGTGGAGCATATCAAAGTAGCTACAAAACAAGCCTCGTACTCGGGCACCATGCGACTACCTCGTTGCAAGGCATCAAACTTGTTGAGCTGACACTCAACGAATTCCTTAGAAACATACCTCTCCTGGAACCATCCCTCAAACAGTTCCCATGACACATCACCGATGGCCAGGTTCAAAAGGGGCAGGAGCATCTTCCGCCATAAAAGAGTGCTCCCCTTCAGTGGAAAGACCACCATGTGGACCTTCATGCTGGAGGTCGTAAACGCGAAGTGTGAAGCACACGCCTTGCTCTACAACTATGATTCGACGACACCACCATCCATGACACTCATGGATGCTAGAACTCATCTCTTTTGAGATCTAGTAGGATGATATCGGTACTAGCTATTGCATGTTCTGGACCCTCAGGGGTGCCCTCTAAATGTGATCTCCATGGGGACACGTTAAGATTTTTACTTAACGCAAGGGTTAATACTCACGGGTTTACTGCAGTGGAAAGCCTGGCGATCCACAGTTGCAAGGTTGAACCCGCTCTGATACCACATGTGACGAGCCTATTCATTACGACAACAAGCCTCACATAACAAGTGCAATTTGTTTTTTTTTTTGTGTGTGTAGGAAGGTAATACTGACATTATACTCAACATTACAACACAATGATGAACACAACACATGCAACTCACGCCACAACAACATAATGACATAACATAAAAGAACATCAATCACCTAGAAGCAATGTAGGACATTCAACCAAGGAAGAATAAGAATGACTACCTTCCCATCCTACCCTGCAATGGTTAGGACCTCCAGGACACATAAGCAACGCTCAAGCCTAGGTTCCAATCGATTTTGACCATTTAAGGTCTCAAGGTTGGTGATTGTTTTGAGGAACAAGGAGGTGTCTACATCCCACCCGACACAAGCAGACCAAGCCTACTAAGCTAAGGACAATCATCCTAACAACCCCACGCACCCAAAATTAATTACACAAGTAGCTAGAACCCTTACAGTGAGCAAACCAATCACATTAAATGTTTACAAAATCAAGTACAAACATTAAAAGTGTATCAAGTGAGCAATTCTAAATCATAGTTGGGTCATCAACGTACCATCAATTTAATCCTTAATGCAATCATAGTTGGGAATGACGTGTAAGACATTAACACTTGTTACTATATAACATTTAACCAGTACAACTGGTCATTCCACTAAATGATCAGTAGAGAAAATATCAGAGGCTAGGCATTAAAACTTAATATCATAACATAGTGATTTGATTGAAAGAGATATAACATTTACTCACTATAATATTACAGTATTTCCTTGAAAGTATAACATTTAATCAAAATTATATGACATTGACAAATAATATGGCATTTCCTTAATTTAGCAAGCTTAATCTCTACTTGGGGCAATACTCACTAATCTCATTTAACCGTTAATCACAATCTAAATGGGCAATTCTAAAATAATCCCAAATTACAATCTAACTATCACTTAACGATATATAACCACATTAGCTATATCAAGCTGAATGCTAAATATGACATTGGTAAACAATTAATTACACATGTCGTCTATCTATAGTAACTATATCGATATCTAACTATCTATTCACATAAAGAAGGAACCGCTTGACTAACAACATCATTGTAGCAATTAATGTTTGCAGCGAGAACGCTGGGTACACTCAATTGTCGGAGAAATAAGGACAATACAACTGCATAAGGATCAACTCGTGGTCATACTAMAACAAACTCAATGAACAATTTGATGGCAAAACGTGGTCCTTAAGGAAGTAAACACAACCATCCTTAATGGCATGTCATGGTAATAAAATTGGTGTAACAAAAATGAATGAAAGCTGTGTAACAGTAAACGAAGTATAAATTCACACTTGTCAGTAATTAAAATTTTGTGCCAGAATTACATTTGTGATGCCATCAAGCCAGTGGTTTTACATTAAGAATGAGGTGCCATCAATGAAATTCGTATTTGGCAATAATAATATTCATTTCTGGAATAAAGTCGTGGTGCCCAGTCACGACAACAACAAGGAGGTAGATTCATGACAGTAAGAGTTGTGGTAATAAAATTTGGGTAGAAATCATGATAAAATAACAACAACTCAGTCACATTTATTGGGTGAAAATCGTGGGCATTTCAACAATCATCTATGTCAACCTTTAAAAGAAAAAACGTGGGCACTTCAACATCAAAACACAAACTAGTTTTTAAAGGAAAAAGGTGTTCGATTCAAAGCAAGTGATTTGATGAATTGAAAAGCTAAAAACGTGGGTGAATTCAGCATCACACAATCTGTTTTTAAATTCCAAAATCGTGGTCATTCACAACAGGTAAATTATGAATTAAAAGGGCTAAATTCATGAGCGAAAATAGCAAGCTCAGGAAAATGTTTTAAGCCAAACAAAAATTGTGGGTAACTGCAGCCAGCTTAGGCAATGTTTTAAAGAAAAATTGTGGGTAAGGGAAACAAACTTARTCACTTTTTACAGGAAAAACGTGTACAGGGAGACACCAAAATTGTGGTCATATAGACGGCAAAATCAGACAAGTTTTAAGGAAAAACATGTACAGGGACACACCAGAAAAACAATCATTGCTATATGTATTTAAAAATGCAAAATGATGTGCCCAAAACACACCAGAAGGAACTTCATGTTGCCATCATCATTTAAAAGGGAAAAACGATGGAAAAACGCAGACAGTGAAATGAATTTGTTTTCCATTGACAGGATACCAATACCACGCAGACAGGAATACAAAAAACATTTTTCATTTCCCGGACACCAATATAAAATGTAGATAGGAAATCAATCGTTTTTCCCATTGCCAGAATACCAAATGTAAAATGCAAAGATGAATTCATTTCGTTTTTCCATTGCCAGAATACCAAATATATATAAAAATGCAGACATGAAATCATTTCGTCCTTCCATTGCCAGAATACCAAATATAAAAAATTGCAGACATGAAATCATTTCTCTTTTCCATTGCCAGAATACCAAATAAAAAAAATGCAGAAAAGAAATCATTGCGTATTTCCATTGCCAGAACACCAAATAAAAAACAAATGCAGACAGGGAATCAATTCATTTTTCCATTGCCGTAACACCAATACAATGTAGACAACAGTCAAAGAAATGCTAGGATCCAATGGGAAAAGTCGTGGAAAGATTGTAGGGGTTCTATCAGTCAAGGCATAGAGAAAACCAACCAGGACACCAGATAATCCACACGCAGAGGTCGTTGCTAGATGGTGGAATCAACAATCATCCGAGGACAAACATCAAGGGTAGCCAGCTAACGGGTTCATCATTCGCTCATCATCCTCGCATAGAAAAGTAGGGTGTTGAGATCCATAGGTCTTTTAACACTAAGGCGATGACCGTAGATTAGGCTCCTGACCGACTGCTCAGGCGAGGACTAGTGAGCTAGGGACCAAGGCTAAACAACCAAGAAAGGTCACAATCAACACAGCAAGGTGGTCAAGACGTGTGAGGAAATGAAGCTAGGGGAGTCGATATATCATCAAKCTAGGCTAATAAAATTTCAGAAAACCATCTAGACAATTAGTTCACTTACCCAAGTAAAAATGAAGATTCAATCATAAGTTGTAAAACAATTTACCATACAAAATGAAGAAAGCGTACCATTGCCTATTCGTCGCTCTGAGTAGATGTCCCGYGTGCTCTKTGAAACTCCTGCTTGCCGACTAGCGAGACTTCACCTCGTGAGTGACTATCGTAGTCTACYCTCACGGCATCATRGGTCTTCTTGAACTAGGTAAACGTTAACCTACAGTTCGAGCCACGTCGAGAGTGCTAGTAGGTTGTGGCAAGGTTGCTATCCACACCTCTYCCTCAACATCTCTAGTAGTCATGCGTGACCCCTTTACTCCACATGTGAGTCTGGTCGGCAATCTATCGTCAACCTGCATCATCAACAAATCATGTCAAAACATATCCATATCATATCATCTAATTAGATGCACTAATATCACAGTAAAACAATCAAACCCCAATGGTACACTCCTTGACTCGATCCGAAGTCCAAGGGGTTCAATTGATGCCTCTGCATCCTCGAGGTCCAAAATCCTTCACACTCAGTAAAACCGAGTCAATAAAACCTGTCTATGTCAATGAAGTTAAACCATGTCATCAACCCATAATGCCTCATAATCAAAATCAAATGTTTTAATAACATAATAATCCGGATCACTTGTGAGTAAGTGTCCTCTAAGAATAAGTTCGCTCAATGCACCAGAGCGGGATGTTACATGGGAGGTCAGCTCTATAGGATACCAGAGGTAGTTCTGAATATCGCTCCACCAAAACACCACCACAAGGTAATCTCTCATACTGCAAAATACATCCTCTTCATAGTGTGTTCAAAGGATGCACAAAATACCACTACAACCACTTCATCCTCAACACCTTCTATCCAGCAAAAACAATTTTTTGAAGAGACATAAGATATTGTTTCTTCACCTACAATGGTGCCTACACAATACCCCATCCAATCCAGAGACAACAGGTTGGTGGAACAGATTCAAGCCCTCCAACAACAGGTTTGTGACAATCTCCCACAAGTCAAGAAGCACAACTTCTCCAACAAGGCACGCAACTCACCAAGCTTCAGATTCAGAAAATGCTTTCTCCTCTTCCCTGGGAACTCAAGGCAATGGAGACCATTGATTCCTAAGGGGGGAGGATTGATCCAGGTCGATATTGGTGGCCACCCACCTGTTCTGATTGGCTCCTCTTGTCATATTTTAGTGCAACACGTTCTTTTGTACTTCTTTGTAATTATGTGTTCTACACTTCTGGGGATGTCTAAATCCCTACACATCTTCCATATGGATATTGGTGGCCTCCCACCTGTTAGCACTTTGTAATTCCCATAGGTTGTTAAGGGAAGAATAAATTAACATAGGTATCTTACCAAAACCTCTTTTGAAACTGGGATCTAGCCCTGCCAGTTTTAGAGAGGGATCTCTCTGTAATATTTAGATAAGTTTGAGTTTTTAGAGATTAGGCTAGTTAAAATAATCTGGGGTTGTTTTTTTTTTTTATAAAGATTGGTTGAAAGTATTTCATTAAACATCCATTGGGCTATGGGGTCTGTGTTAAAGATTGAGATCAGATATTGTTTTTATAAATTTTCTTCACATGGAGAGATAGTGAGAACGTTGTATCTATTAGATTTAAATGTGGTGGAAAGATAGAACAGGTGATATATTCAATCAAGAAAAGAAGCAGTTAAGAATTTGTTTGATTAATATCAGATGAATAACATGCAGATCGCTAAAGACCAGAAACAAAGTGCACGAGACAAATTATGTTCATTAACTTCCTTTAAACGATTAGAAATGAAAAATAAAGATGATTACAGAGTAAGATAAACATAAACAGAGCAAGATGAACATCACCAACATCCAAACGCAAGAATCCTATGAATCAGTCTTTTTATTACTGGTTGATCTTCTAAAAAAGATTGCAAAGATATCTTCCTGGGCATAAAAATCAACCATCAATACTTCAAAGTGAAAAGTATTTATACAACAATTACATCTGATCCTGCCATAAATGATTAGGATATTGTGGAGTAAAAATCTAACTAACTAGATTACATATTACAAAATAATAGGACTATTGGAGATGTATCTGAATCCTTGGTGCTGATTCTGGGGGAAGTAGTTGGTGATTCATCAACTTGACTTTGACTGAATTCATGCTAACTCAGATGTCCACATCACCTCTACTCGAGTAAGGCACATAGGTCTTCCCATCTCTTTTGACTAGGGATGGACACCTTGAGTATCCTTCTGTATGTTTCATCCATCTCTATGTACTTGGAAAAGGTAGGCTTGGTGATGAATATGCATTTTATCTCATGTTGGATGCTCAGGTCCAACTGTAGATTTTCTAAGAATTCCTTGCCAGTGATGCTCCCTTGTATGCATGTGAATTTAGAACCATCTTTTGCCATTGCTAGGATCTTCTTTTTGTATTCTAACAGATTAATCAGTTTATCATTAATCACTAGTAAACCTAGAAGACCTTGCAGTGAGTCGACCTTGATGAAAAACCTCTGCACTCCAATGTCCATTGTCTGGGCTTTCTCCTCGAGCTGCAACATCAATCCCTATTGGTCAAAACCTTCTTGACCTCAAGGATTGCCTCTATCCTATCCTCAATTTCCAAAACCTATAGCTCTTATTTGGTCTTGGAGTTCAAGAACCTCATGATTTCAGTGGCCTCTGTGGGCCTTTCTTCCAATTCTATCCTTATCTTGTCAATGGTTTTCCTGGCTCTTTGCACCATTTCATACTGTTCAAACACAATTTGATAAGGGGCCATATCTCTGTCATGGACTTTTTGATGTCCATCCACATGTTTTCTTTGGTTTCTGACAACGTCTTAGCCATGACAGTCTCCCTTTGCAGCTTCTGCAGTTATTTCTTGAGCCTCTGTGATTTGTGCATCTCTGTGTTGTAGCTACACTGAAATGTGTATTTTAGCTTCTAGAGGTTATTAATTTCTTCCTGCAATCTTCTGATTTCTTCCCCTTGCAGGGTCATGTCCTCAATTGACTTTGCCAATTTCTCAGATGCATCTGGAACTATCACTGGAATGGCTACTGGAATTTATGTTGTCATGGTTGATGTTRTTGTTGTTGTACTAATTACTATGAGAGGAACTGCATTCAATGGTATGAAAGCCATTGGCACACTTTGTTCCTTCTCTTTGAMTAGCTTATCTAGCTCAATTTCCATCTCCTTGATCTGTGCATTCTACTCCATGATTAATTTCAGCATTTCCTCCTTGTGGCCTTCARTCCCAGCCATCTCCTTCACCTGTGAATATTCAGTGGCTGGGAGCTTCAATTGTTTCCTTAAGGAGGCTATGCCAYCATTCTTCTTCTTTAGAAGTTCCTTATCTGCCTTAACATTTGATGGAGCATATCCAATTTTGAGTACCATCTCCTCCAGATATTTGATCTTGTTTTCTTTTCCTAGGGAGGATATCTTCTCCAGCTTCAACTGAGACTAGACATTGTTTAAGGAGACCTACAACTTTGCAACAGTCATGGAGGTATTTTCCAAGGTGGAGAAAATCATCTCCCCGGTTTGTCTGTGCATATCCATTTGATCAGTTGGATGCACCTCTTTGACATCGAATTCAAATGTTTCCCTTTTTTAATCAGAAACTGACTTGGGATGAGGAACCTATGGCTGTAGGAATGTCATATGCATCCTTCCTTTCTCTGTGCTGAAGGAAAATAATAACCAGTGATGTGTTGTCGATGTCTTCTTCCAAAATTGTGCATAGGTGTTGTTGGTCAACAACTCATTCTTCTGTTTAATCAAGTTATAATTCTCAAAAATATTAAGTCCTACAGGCTCTTGTGAAGACTTAGTTGACAATGTGGTATCATTTTCTTTCTTGGATGAGGAAGTGGACACTGTATGCTGGATACCTAAGAAGAGTGATGAATGTGGTCCCTCCATAACTATGATGGACTGAGTTTCTTCTTCTCTAGACCTATTAGGTGTATGACTAGTTTTGGTCCCCTTCCTGTATACTTGGAAGTCTTCTACTAAAACTTATGTGACTGAAGGAGATACCTCTTTTCTGGTTCTCTTCTCTTATTACACCTATGGAGTAATGGTATGTGAAATGTTGGCTGGTGAAGGTTGCTTCTCTATGTCTAGTAGAGTGTTTTCCTCACACTCTGTCTGGTTCGTGTATTTTTCAACTTCAAATTTTGGCACATGAGCATAGGGAGAAATCTTGTTCTTTAGCCTAGTTTCTGCAATAATGCCACAGGGGTCATAGTGCCATGGGAATTTGAGGCTGAAATTAATTTCCTTTTAACATTTTATTGGAATCCTCCCCTGTAGATTTGTTGTTGCAAATGAAATAACCTATCTGACCTTTGATCCCGAGTTGATGTTTCTTCTTGAAAGCTACAAAGTGAATATCATCTGAATTTATCATCTGTCTGATATATTCCAGAGAAATTATCCTGACAGGAAAATACTTTGGCATCTTGTAAGGGGTTAATTCACATTCATAGATCCTGATTTCTGTATGATCCTGGTAAAGGTACTAGTCCCCTATTTTAGCTAGGTCTGATAGGTGTAGAATCCTATGAATTTCCTCATTTATCCTTGGTTATGTTCTTCCACTGAGCATGCATACCAATGGATGGTATAATTGGTCAATGAACTATTTGAAGTTGAACTCATATGATTTCTTCCTCACTATGGATGTCCAGGAGGTCACAGGTTGAGGGTTACCATCTTGGTCCAATTTCTGGTTGAGGGTTGAGGGAGGAGGAGAACTTGTCCGCTTGGAAAAACAGGAACATGTACACCAATATTGAAGAATACTTGAAGATAACTTCTGTGGAGAACTTGAACAACTATTCATGAATGTTTTCATCTAGAAACTGAATGTAGTCAAACTGTGTAGTATCCTTTTCTTCAGTGGAGAAAATGGATAGAAAAACCAGAATGGGTTCATCTACCCATTCATCAGAATAGTACCCTAGCAAGAAACATAGGGATGAGATAATTTGGTTACCTTTGACTGAGAAAATGGAGGAATGATATGGGGGATTATTATTGGGTAATTGAGCGTTTTCAAGTAGGAAGATTTCAAATATTTGAGCTCTTTGTGGGAAAGACAGTTTATGGTATAGCCCAGTCAATATTTCAATGGATAAGGGGGAGGCGGAATCATTCCTGGGTATCTGCAATATTTGATTTATCGTTTGAGGGGTGATGGTGAAAAGTTTTCTCTAGACGAAGAGACAATGGCCCTCTGGCCGGGAAGGTTGCGAGCTTGGAATTTTAGGGAAAATTCTAGGAAATGTTGTTGTTCCTCGACCAAGTTTTGGAGAACATTGGTCATGTTTGACGATTTTTGGGACTTCGAGAGGCGGTCGAAGACAGAGCACCCAGGTGAATTGGAGATCATGGGATATCACCCCTTTTTGCAGGACTTTTAGGTTTTAGGGTTTATGTAATAGGTATGGGATGTCGGCCCATGGGTCTTACCCATGTTTAGGCTCCTTTTGTAATGTATAAATAAGTATCTAGGCAATGTAAGAAGTAGACGTAGTAATTACTAGTCATTGATCGGCTTAGTGCATGGCCAGTTGGCTTTGTGCACGAACGTGTTAAGTTTTGCAGAGCTAAGTGCAAGTGTTTTGTAATTTATTTGTGCACATAATGTGTAGAGTCTCTGTGCTTGAACCTAACTCAGGGGAGGAGGATATGGCGAGGTGAACATTGATATCATTTCCCATGCGGATATGGCATTGTGGTTGGTGCATGTAAGAAGACTAGAAGAGACTAATAAGAAGAGAATAATATTGGTGGACGTAGCCCCACACTGGGGTGAACCACGTATATCCTGTGTCAATGTGCTTTGTGCTATGGTGTTCATGTTGTTTATGTACTTCTTTGCTTAATTTAGATATATGATAGATCTAGTTGATGATTAATTCTTTATGATGTCAATGAATGTTAGATCTGACTTAATGTTATGTGATATGTGAATGAAAGTATTATATATTGGTTAATACAACGATGTTTTGTAATTAGGGTTTTAACCTGCGATGTCAATGAGGGTTAAATACTAATGAATGTTAATTTCTAAGTGCTCTGTTAAGTGTTTTGATCACATTTCTGTGTCCTAGATAGGTTGCAAACACCTGAGTCCTGCAACCCCCCTTGCCTCTACCTCGAGTGAGACTTCATCTGCTTCACAGGTGTTGCTGAAAGGGCCCATAGTTAGGGTTTTTTTGGTGTGTTGTTGAAGTGTTGAACCCTGGTTCTTCCCCTGTTCCAACAAATGGTTCTACTGTCGGGACCCAAAATTGTGATTGTTGGGAACTGAAGAAAAGAGAAAGCTTTGTGCGTAGATCTGTTTTTGTAGTGCGCAGTATTCTACTGACTTGTGAATCTCTATGCTAAGAATGGAATCGGATCTTAAGAAAATAGGTAAGATCTTAAATCTTTGTGCTTTGGTAAAGGTAATATAAGTGGAAATTTTTGTTTCGGAAGAATGGATCTAGGTATGCTTGATAGATGTTGTCCTAGTCTGAAAACTAGGGCACAACTAGAAGAGAGAAGATTTGATATGAATAATTCTAATAGAAATAATGAAAGATATGTTATTCCTATGCATAGAAAGAATTTTTGGACTAACAAGTGGATGTAGGATCCTAGAAAGAATTTTTTGCAGGTTCATCACTGTGATCCTAGCGTGCAGCACAGGGAAGGTTGGGGATTGTTTAAGAGAAAGAGAGGATTTAACCTTTGTTATAGTTGCAAAAGACCGAGACATGTTGCTAAGGAATGCCCTAGTAAAAGTCCTATTTGTCTTTGTTGTAAATTTGTTGGTCATGAGGTTTTGGATTGTTCTAGAATGATTGCTAAAGTTGAAAACATGAATATGATACAAGAAAACCATGAAAAAGGTTAAGTAAGGATGTGCTAGAACACTAGAAATAATCATAGACTATATTATTGCAGATGAAAGAAACCCTCAGTGATCACAGAGACATAATTTTACCAAAGATCTTAAAAGAGAAGGAGTGCATAGAAATAAGAATATGAGACTTTGACATAGACTATGTTCTGGATTAGGAAACACAGGTGAATATCATGACAAAAATTACTTGGGAAATTTTGGGAAAGCCTGCTATGATTCCTTCATTGGGAGGAATAGTATATTTTAATGGAAAGATGATAACCCTATGTGGAAGACTTACTCAGGTACCTATGGTTTCTCATGGAGCATAGACGAGAGAAGAATTCAAGGTCATTAAGTTTGTTGAGAACAACACTCCTTTTGCACTTTTGTTAGGAAAGACTTGGATTGAGAAAGATTAGATATGAAGGAAAGAAGAAGAGGAAGCCATAGAACAGAAAAAGAGAGAATTAAGGGACTTCATAGCCGAGAAAATAGAATGAATAAGAGAAGAACAAGAGGATAAGTCGAAGAAACTGAGGGCCAGAGACCTAGCTGTCGAATTTGAAAGAACGCAGGAAAGCTTAAAGAACCTATCCATGTAGGAGATAAGATCACCTATGACAGAAACAATAAGAGAAGAAGTATTACCCTTGAACCCTATGAAAGAACCTTAGTGGTGTGAAGTTATTATGTTAATATAAGATAAGAATAAAAATGGGAAGAGGGATCCAACAACTCATATCACAGGAAAGAAGGCCAAAAAGATCAGCAAGAAGAAAGCAAAGTTAGAAAAATTGCACAAGGTTCAAGAGACGACTTCGCAGAAAGAAGGCTTGTAGAACTTGAACCTCGCCAGAATAATAGAACAATGCAGAAGAGAAATTTGACTTGATGAAGCTATATGACCGTTGGAGGCATCCTGACCATTATAACAATGCTCCAGAACGGCTAGAAATGCAGTTATTGCTGAAAAGATCGCCATTGAACCATTGGGACCGCACCATAATGGATGGATTGAGGTATTCCTACCCATTGGAGGAATACATTGTGACTTTGTCTATTTAATCCATCGAATGTCTCACCAGGGACACTTTTTCAAATTGTGATTATCTGAGCCCACAGAGAACTAATTACTATTGCGGTGTGCTTATTGAGACCTCGCCACCCATTTTTCTTACCTTGAGCATCTATTCGCCTACCCGAGCATTTGACCATGAGTGTGTATGTCGGGCGAACATAGTGCAATAGAGAAGTCCGTAGAAGAAATATTGATCGAAATTATGGCTGAGAAGGCCATGTCCAAAGGAGTACAAGCCTCAACGATGGGAGGATTGCAATCATCCCCCTCGACTGCACAATGATCCAGTCGATCTGGGTCATCCCAAACTGTGATGAAGAAGAGAAGAAAGCACTACAATGACCTGGTGAATGTGAAGCACATCCCGTTGGGATTTCCTGACTACATCCTACCTCTAGATGGCACGGTTAGTCATGAAAACATTCTGAGAGATTTGGAGTACACCCTCCTCACTCTGTACCTCTTGAAGGGGATACACGCAGTGGGACCGCAACTAGGACTGATCCTTGACCTTAAGATCAACGACTTTAACTTGGGAGACAAGAACAATTATGCGTTGCTCACAACGCATAAGTACTTGACAAAGACAATGGGGAAGAAGTCAAATATAGTCCCTCAGCCATGGACTAAAGAGATCGCGA
>JASDQU011443352.1:376-22356 GCA_032191745.1 Picea mariana | reverse complement strand
TAAGGCGTAAGTCATTTAAGAATTGTAAGGGAATAAAGGGACACCAAGGAGCATTTTTAGGAACGCTTTTAGGTGGGTAAGGGAAATAGGTAAATTTAATTAATTAATTAATTGATTGATTTTCTAGTGCAACTAAGGGATCAGGTGACATGTGTATGAGGGAGGTTTATCCTAATTAAATTTAATAAAAGAATCTAATGGGGGTTTGGGAAACTAATCACTAAGAAAAATCTATAAAAGTGATGGTGGAGGAGGAATGTAGATTATGTTTGGTTTGCGTAAGGTTACGCTGTCGGAATTTATCTTGGCTAAATTTCTCTTGTGGGAGTTGGGATACCCAGCTTGGATAACGAGTGGTAGCTCGACCTTGCGAGGTGAGATGGGAGCTAACATTCTCTAGTATTGTGTGCGTGGCCCTTTTGCGGCTTGGGGGGCTCAAGGGGAAGAAGATTACCCCTAGCATTGGTTGGGAGGTACTGGTGAGGTCTCAGTGGTTAGCGAGCAAGAATCCGTTGAAGTGCAAGCGTGGGACAATGACTCTAGATTCTTCATCGTCGGTTATGGTATTCTATTGTGTTTTACTATGGATGAACTAGTTTAGTATTCAATGATGGTTTAATGTAAATGGTTTATTTATATATATGTAATTTCAGATTTGATGATCCTTGGTTAAACTCCATTTTATGTGATGTTGGTTTTCGTAATTTCTGTGTAAATTCGGTGAAAGGATAATTATTTAGCTTTGATTTCATTCATGGATTACTGTTTAAATTTTGTTTCATCCTAGTTAATTATAGATAAATATTCTATCTCTTGGGTTGAGGGATCCCCTTTTGTTTCGCCTCAGACTTCGCTTATGCCTCTCACCCAGATCTGCCAACCCTAGCATCCTCATCAGAGTTACTCCTGGAGCTTTCCTTCGCAACCACCATTGCATCCTTGAGTTCCTTTAACCTCTGCAAGCCTGAAGTTTCCACCGGTGATTTTTCCTCTGCCATTGATCTATCATTGTGTGGTTGACCATAGCTTCCGCGTTTGATCGTCTCACTGCTTTGGGTAAACGTTCCTCAGTTCTTGACCCTTCCTTGGCAACCTGTCCTCCTGAACTTATTCATCTCCTTACTATCTCGCAGAGCTATCGGACCTGCTCCTTATTTCAGCACATCTTTCTTAAATATATAATAATGGTCAACAGATCTAGGAAGGCATTGAGAACTCAACACACCCTAAAAAAGACTTGTCAAATTTTGTCATTTTTTGGGTACCACTTCTTTTCTGCACTGTCTGACTCGATTTCATTTTGGGAAATGTTTTGTCTTTGTTTATTATCATGACTCTCATCACCTATTCGGGTTTGTCTGAACTTATGAAAACCCCAAGACTAAAAGGCCTTAACACCTGAATTAAGAGTCGACAACCAAACACTGCACCTAACACGCTCAGGTTCGGCGTTGGAAAGAATTCAAGTAAGCAAAGGAACCACTCAGAAAACAACAGTCATCGAGCATCAATCTCCATCGGCAGAAGACATAAGGAAGTTTTGGTTCGCGTAAGGGATCGAGAGATAGTTGATCCCCTTCGACATCGATAAAATACGAGGAGGATAGACGTTAACAAAGGAAGAAAATAAATCGTTGATATCCGATGGCCGATGCACTTTATCGGGATTGAGGAAAATCCAGAATGATCATAACAAACATTTGGACCACGATAAGGTTATCCCCGATCGTCGATCCCCTATGCATTTTTGGCATCGAGGATTTTTCAAGGGAGCCGATCTGAGAGCACTTGGGTAGGTTTATCTTCGATCACTGATCCTTGCCACTTTTCGGCATCGACAAACTAGGATTTGGTTAGAACGAATAGCTTAAGGAAAGTCCCGACTCTGATTAATACAAGCGAATTAAGTCACTGGTCTCAAATGCCACGTGTCTTTATTGGGTAAGAGGGTCGTACGGTCTAGTCCTATCCCGATTCATTCTTGGTTCCCTAGGTCCTAGTCATGCCTCTGAGTCAACTTTGTCGCCTCAACACTGTATGGTAAGATCGATCGGCGTCAGAGCTTTTGCAGGAGGATATCAACAAAAATTTTCATAGCACAATCCCAACCCCCAATCCACCCACTGAAAGATCGGTATGACGGGACGTTTTAAACGTTAGATATGATCGGATTTTGGACATTTAAGGAGCTAATTAATACCCAATCCCGCATTAGTTAATACCTTGTGCGCCAATTGATTTTTGAAATCGCCGATAGACCACATCACCACCTGCGCCTCCGTCGTCAACCCACGATGAATTTAAGTTCTAAACTCCTTTAAAGATTCGACGACATATTTATTAAAATTTCACTCATAACCCAAATTGAATGGCTGATGCAACATAGTAAGATCTACCCTGTTTAAATCTCTTGAACCATTGTGAACAAATTCATTCTGCGTGTAAGAGAATTCCAGAGAGTTCGAAGGAGAAAAACGAGAAACTTGAAGATGGTACTAACCCTCATCATTCATGATTATCAAAACAAGTTTAATAAACTTCAGAGGTATGTATCCAAGTTTGTCGATTCACTGGTTATAATTTATATGTGTTCGTCTAGCTTTTATGCAGTCTCTAAACTCTGCTCAAGTTGTAGGAACAATTTCACCAATAAAGCCAACCACCAGATGCTCGTCGAGAGAACCAAAGCTAAAAGAACCAGAGACAGGCAAAGGTTCTTCTCCAAGGACCGCGAGGCAATTGGAGTACACCCCTAAGCCGGAGCCTGTCATCAAGACAACAAAAAATAATTTTTTCATCCAGCCTCGGGCCTTTGGCGATATAGAGGAAAGCACCGGATCCAAGGTAGCGCTCCCACAGTGGGGGGATACCTTCAACTGGATTAGCAGAGAAAAATACCTAGAGTATATCCCACACAACGACCTGGACGTAAGGGCGTTCAATGACCAAGTGTTCCCCAACATCTGATGGTCGTATTTACACATGCTGGCGAGCAGAACCCCTGTTTTCCCCTGCATAGAGGTCTTGAAGTGGCTCATTGACCACATAGACAGGCATAAATGTTTGATTAATGACGAGAATGGTGGGTGCGTCGGATTTTTCCTCTTGACAGAGGTTCAGAAATACTACAAGCTTAGGGACCCGGAGGAGCGACTCAACACAGAATTCGTGGTGAAGTTCTATGAATTCCATGGCACCAACCACTTGATGGCCTCATGGTGGAGGGAAGACAAGAAATTCACCAATTGGTGCAATGGATGGTACGGGACAATCAACCTAAGGGAGCCATACATCTATTTGATGGCTCTCATCTGTCGACTATACAGAGAAAATGATTGCTCCAAGTTTTCGGAAGCATGGATGCCTTTGGCATACACAGTTGCAATCGTCGGGAGAAGTTTCAACTAGGGAGAAATAATCTCCAAAAAATTAAGCATCTATGTGCAGCAAGCTCAGACGCTGAAGGAAGGAGAGGCACTAACTTTCTACATGGACTTGTACCTACTCGATGTCATGTGCGCTAGGAACGTCTTCTTTAGCCTGAATCCAGATGGCATGTTGCAGAGCTCCTAGTCTAGGTATACTTCAGCATGCTATGGGAAAACAGGTACAAGAAATATTACTCCCTCATCTGCGATGAATTCATCGCCTGTATTTATTTTATACTTTTTAAGAAGGAATGCCCAGGGCTATCAGTGGAAGCCAAGAAAATGATAGCCAAGGTAGGCCATTGGTACTTGGATGAGTGCACAACCTACATCAGGGGGTTTGGGGCCACCAGAGCACCACATATCCTACCAGCTCATATCCCAGACTGACTTGTTGTGGGAGAAATTTGTTATCAGACCATCTTGTAGGGCTATAACGCCACATTGGTAAAAGACAAGAAACGAGCCTTCATACCCTACGGTTTCCATGTAGGGTTCTATCTGGTAAAGGATATTGCTTAAGCCAAACAAGAAGGGTTGAACCAAATTGAATTTAGGTTCCCTACGGGCCAATTCCGCAAGAATGATCCGAAAGGCCTGGTCCCCTAACATGCATCGTAAGTGTCATCCTACTAGCCATATGCTCACAATAAGTTTGACGACGAAGTCTTCACAGAGAACGCCCAAGACCGAGACGAGGTGGTACAGAAGATGGCCAACCCAAATATGACTAGGGTCAAGGCCATGAGCATGGATGAATAGGTGGAAACAATAGAGCAGTCGGCTCAAGAGGCCCTCAGAGCCAGGGAAGAAATCAGAGCGACATAGGCAACAAAGGTGCAGGAAAGGGGATTGTTCTTGACACCAGAGGCACAGACAAGGGGTTTGTGCTTAATGGTAGAGGCACAAACAAGGGGTTTGCACTTAATGGTAGAGGCACAAAGAGTAATTGATCAGCTACAGAACGACCCGGACCTCGTAGAGATGACAAGGGTTCCTACCAACAACCCAATCGAAAGCCGAGAAGATCCAAGCGACTCAGAGCTGATACAACTTGAAGGAATCACTGGGCCAAAAAATCTTGAAAGCCCACCACCATAGATCAAATCACCCAGGGAAATTTCAACTCAGCCAGAGATATCAAGGACATCATGTAGAACTAGTGCAAAAAACCCCTTGCATGAATTTTCCCTAGTGACTCTGGTACATATTATCGAGGAAAAGGAACCCGAGAAAGTATCTTCCCCAACTCCGGACGCTCTAATTCAAAGCCTTCCACAGAACGACCAGGAGGTCAAAAGTGTCTTATACATTGATCTACTCGATACACCGGGAACCCCAATGGACAACTCGAAAGATGAGCTAAAATCGGGCAAACAAGAAGGAGAAATTCCACAACAGGAAATCGGTATCTCAACAACCGATTATCAAGTAAATATCGAGCCTACCCATGATTCATCAATTTTGGCTAGTACTTCACCTCCCGACGAGCAACAACCAGAGGCCTATCTTTCAAGACATACATGAGAGGTTCAAGAACCCAGTCTTGAGCAGATATACACCTTTAGGATCTTTGGAAACACTCTTACTTGGGGAGAGCAACAAATCTCTGAACCCATGGATGAGGTCACCGATATACAAGCCAACTCCTATGACCGAAAGAGGAAAGCCATCATGAAAATAACCACTAAGAAGAGGAGGCTTACTTTGGACAGTTCCATCCTTGTCACCAAAGAGGAGAAATTGATTAGCACGGAGCATGCCAAGACGTCCGAGTTTATTGGCGTAGAGATGACAATCACAGATGTCACCCTGAATAGAGCAAGGAAAGATCATCAGGATTTGGCCTCTGTGCTAAAGTATTTGGAACATCTGTGCCATTTGGAGAAATATTATCAGGACTCCACGCAAGCCACGATGTTCTTGAGAAGGGAATTCCAGGATGCCTACAGTAAATTCACGAGTGAACGACACCTTTTCACTGCAAGGATAACCGATTTCCAAGAAGACACCCTTATGACACTAGCAACGTGCAAGGGCATGGAAAGATGGTATGAGAAATCCCACCAAGTGATGGAAAGGATTGATTACATCAACGTGGTTCAAAAGGGTCTAGACACTGAAGAGCATGACATTAGGGTACTAAGGGACAACAACATTGACCGTATAAGGAAGTCAACCAAATACTGGGTGAATATGGCCCAAGAACCTCATCAGAAGATCCAGGAGAAATGGACCAATTTCGAAAGGATCTGTACCAAGATCAATCGAGTGATGAGAGACATCAGGCCCCCATAATTCAGCACACCCGAGGACTTTGTCGACTTGCAGGACATAGTCAAAATACATGTAGAACAAGACTCATCATGGACTGCGGAGATAGAAAAGGTGGCGAACATGGCACTAGGTCAAGTACAACAGTTCATAGAACACCTGATCAAGGCTCGGACAATGTTACAACAGTTAAGTATTAAAGTAGTCAAGTATCAGGCACGTGCAGTGGAAATAAAGGAGATCCTTTCAGCCCCGATGGACCAACACAGATTCTCGTATGCCAACACATGCGAGGAACTTTTCGTCAAATGGTCGGAGTATGAGAAGAATCATCCACTCAAATGAAACCATTTGATGACTCTTAGAAGACTAAGAGTTCAAAGCGCTATGTGGCAATGTTTTGTTTTAATTAGCTTGCACTTTTAATAGTTATTTCTAGTTAGTAATTTGTTATAAATAAGAGGATCAACCTGTTAGAAGAGGTCGATGGTTTTTGCAAAGACCTTCAGTTTTGGAATTGTAAAGAACTATTTCGGAGCTACCTTAATTGAGAAGTCTTGTTTAGGACCAAAGACAAATTTATGTTTTTTCATCAAAGGCATGTGTGATTGGATCTAAGGAGGAATTATTTTTTACTTTATCTCATGAATGGATGTTGTAACGAGTAAGAATTTCTGAATCTATTAATAAGTTAGTTGATTCAATGTTTTATAGTTCTTGTCTCGAATGATGGAAAGGAAATCATTGAGTTAATGTGTGATTAATGATTAGAGCTAACGAAACTATTTTTCTTGCCATCATTTATTGCATGTATGTTTTCTTTGATAATTGTATTTTAGTCAATAATTGAAATACCAACAAGTTAATGTATTAATACTAGACTTTTCAAAGGTGTGAGAATCATTGTTTGCATGCTTGATCAAGAGGTTTATCCCGAGCTCAGTCTTCTTCAGTAGTTAAGATTTTCCCCTTTGTTACTCTGTTGGTTTATACCAGCACATTTCTTGTATCAAACCCACCTATGAGAGAAAATACAAAAAAGAGAACCAAAGGATTTTTCGCGTGAATATATCCTATCAATCACTACATAAAGCCCATCGATTAATTGGACGAATCACAATATCTAGAGAAACATTCCAATATCAAACGCTGCAGAGTCTAATTGGGCCTCGGTGGCGGGTTTCGTTCCTCCTATTGAGTTAAAGGGATTTAGGACCCCTCAACAGAACTGGCGCTAGGAGGGCGAAGAATCAATGGTTGACAATATTTCTGATAGAATATTTCACATAGCATGTAGATTCAAAAAAACCCACATGCATGGCTAGTCATTCTCAGGACATCCCACACACATTGAGTACTCTTGAAATGAGTAACTCACCCCAGCAAGAGGAAGAACATTTATTTCCTGAAATACCTTACGCTCTTCCCCACAAGGAGTTGAACCAGTTCAGAAGAATCACAAGAGCTTACACCCGACAAATTGGAGCACTACCCTTATCTCCATTACTTCCTTTTAGAAAACAAGTAATCAGGCCAGTGTTCGATGCCCCCAACCAAGTTTTCATTCACACAGTAGAATATCTGATAGATTTCTCCCTCACTGAAATCGAACATCCCCTTAATCTAATCCCTGAAACACCAGTCGGTAACTTCTCCGAGCCTGACGATTTTTCTAACGAAGAAGGGTTTAACTCAGAATGCTCAGTGTCGGGGTCAGACGACATGGAAGATAATAATGATCATAATGAAGAAAGGGGAAACCCACCTCAGAATAATCAACCTTGGTTATCTAGAGATGCTTTGGCCATCCCCGGACGAGTACATAACTTTCCCCGACATCCAGAAAAGTTACTCCCTAAATTTGACCCTGAAACCTCAGGATTGCCTGAAGACGATATCAAAAAATTCATAATAGCTATTAAACTTATGAATGTCCATCATGAAGACGTAGTATGAAGGATTTTCCCTGATACTTTTGAGAATTCGGCCTCCACGTGGTATTTTAACTTACCTGTAGGGTCCATAACTAGTTGGACGAAGTTTCAAAAGGATTTTCTAGATAAATTTGCAGAAGAAACCACTACAGAAGATTTGATGGTTGATTTGTTCGCTGCCACCATGAGTTCAAAGGAGAAGGTTAAAGACTTCAATCAACGATTCACCACTATCCTAAAAAAAATTCAACCCAAAGCTAAACCCACTAAGGAGTTGCAAATCGAAGTATACACTAATACTCTCCCAACTTCCATTTCCATGTTTGTGAAGAGGGCTTCCAAAACGACCTTAGCTGAGAATTTCGAGAAAGCTAAAACAATAGAATTCCAAATGAAAGGATGTAAAGAAGGCCAGGTCTCATTAGTGAAGAAGGAAGTTAAACCTCCTCCTAGGAGAGGACTCTTGTTGACCAGACCTCCTGGGAAACAAACAAAACAAGGTCTCGAAAAAGGAAGTGGAGACATAGAAGACCTACAATGCATGGTAAATAAGTTTTCAAACGAAATCATAGAAATGAAGAGAAGTGTAGGGAAAGGAAACCAAGGTCAGAGGCCCTATAAACCCGTTTTTAAAACAAATCCACCGTTTAAAGAAATTGAACCTCCCCTAGCCAACTTAAACATCGATTTTAGAAATGTAGCATCTGAATCTTTCCGTACCTATCACCAAGAGAATCATTCTAAAAGAGACTTCCCACAATGGGTGCATGCCATGAATTTGATGGCCAACTAGTTTCTAGACGAGTTTTCCCTTACTGAATGATCAAGCGGCTCAGCTATGAATATTGTTGATCAGGAAGAAGTTGATCCACTAGAAGAAAAAACCATGATGATATGGGACCCTGACCTACCAATGTCTTCCGATGATCTATTTGAGGTTCAAGAACCACCCACAGAGGTCTTGGCTATGAAAATGCAAAGTATGGGTCAGCCTGTCTCAAACAACCTTAATACTGCCCAAACTTAGGGAGGGAAGCCAACGTCCAATCACCCTAGAGCACATTTTGTCTCCCAAAGAAACCCTATAAACATCCATATACGAGAATCACCTAAGCTAGACTACAACAGAGTAGAAGATTTGAAAATATTGAAGGCAAATATATCAGTCATGGAAATGTGTAGAATCCCTCAGCAAAAGGACTTTTTGTTACAAGCATTGAAGTCAGTAGAAAATCATACAACAATCACTGACCAAGGAGAAAATCCAGCCCTCTCAAATCTAAGAAATAAACTAACTGTGAACACTTTCTCTAAAGATAAGAAGGGAAAGCCTTTTGTCCCACCGTTCATTTTGACTTTTGAAGTCTTCAACATAAACCTCCATAATTGTTTGGTTGACTCAAGGGAATCCTCTAATATTATGCCATTGTTTGTGTGCAAGAAACTAAACACAATCCATATCAAAAGTGATAAACATGTGATACAACTAGACAGAACCCAGGTGAAAGTTATGGGAGAGCTCAAAGATGTCATGATCAGGATGGCGACTCACCCAAAATTTGTTCAAGTAATTGACATCATTGTAGTAGATATCCCAGAATCTTATGGATTTCTAGTTAGTCGATATTGGTATGAGAAGTTAAACGGATACTTTAGTACAGACTGGGCTCATATTTGATTGACATTAAAGGGACACATGAATATGATCAGGATCGACAGGGAAAGATATCTTAAACATACTGTCATCGACTTAGAAACCCTCAACGAACCCTCTTCGATAGATTTCCCCGTATTAAACAATTATTCCCGCAACTCCTATTTCAGGAATTTCTCCCCCCTCTCATCTGATATTCCTCTTACTCAAAAATCCAAAATGTTTTTTCAAGAAAATTTTTCGACAATGGTGGAGGAAACCCTCCTTTGTTGGGAACCAGTATTAAAAACCATGGAACAGATAGGGGAAAAGGAGGAAGGTGGCAGAAAAAAAACTGACGGTTTTCGTTCACAAATTTGGACCTTATACTTTGATGGATCTAAATCGCAAGAAGAGTCAGGGGCAGGGTGTATCCTCATTGATCCGAAAGGTAAACGAAATTTCATGTCTCGTAGACTAGAATTTGAATGCACAAACAACATCGTTGAGTATGAAGCTCTAGTGCAAGGGATAAACAAATCCATCGACTTAAACGTTAAAAAACTAAAGGTTTTCATAGATTCTGAAATCATCGTTAGACAAGTAAGGAACACTATACACTACAACTCTCCCCATATGAGGAGTTATCAACAGGAAGTGCATAGACTAATAAAACATTTTGAAGCCTTCAACATTACATCGGTCTCCAGAACAAAGAACACTCTTGTTGATTCTCTAGCCACTGCTACCTCAAGGTTATCCCCTCTGGAAGACTATGAATCCTCCTAATTCAATGTAGGGCTACTCTATAAACTGTCGGTGCCCAACGATATTTCCAATTGGAAGGTCTTTGAAGGAGATGAACAAATCATAAATTTTTTAACCAATCAGGATAATTTTAGAGATCTGGCTATTGATGATGAAATATTTCAGGCACGATTAGTAGAAACCGATCCCCATGTAAAAAAAACTGAAACAAATCAATCGACTGACAAACCGAGGTCTCACACGATACCTAAAGGGGTAGCTAATTTAGAAAAACTTTTTGACTTAAAGGAAAGATTCAAAGGGTCAACGAACACAAAGACGAGGAGTTCATGTTTCATGTACAAGACTATAAATCTAGGAACCCCGGAAAACCCCAAGAATATAAATCTCGGTAAGGAAATATCTAAAGAAGAAAGGAAGGCCTATCTCAAAAATTTTAGACAATATAAAGATGTTTTTGCATGGTCCTACCGATATTTGAAAACTTATGATACTCATATCATTCAACACACAATTTCGTTATAACCCATAGTGAAACCCTTCCAACAGAAGCTTCGGAAGTACCACCCATCCCTGGAGCCTCTCATGTGTCAGGAGTTAAAGAAATTACTAGATGCTAAGATTATCTTCTAGGTTAGACACTCTGAATGGGTAACAAATTTGGTTCCTTTCAGGAAAAAGTTTGGGGAGATTCATCTGTGTGTAGATTTCAGAAACCTCAATAGAGCATTAGAGAAGGACAACTACCCAGTCCCACCGATTGAGCAACTCTTGCAGACCGTGTCTAGTTATGAGATTTTCTCCCTACTAGACGTTTTTTCAGGTTATAACCAAGTTCTAGTTTCAGAGGAAGACCGTTTGAAAACTACCTTCTGAACCAAGTGATGAAGCTTTGTTTATAAACGCATGCCCTTTAGGTTAATCAATGTAGGGGAAACCTTCTAAAGGGCCATGGATGTAGTGTTTCAGAGACTAATCAACAAATGTGTAGTAGTTTATTTGGATGACGTGACTGTGTATTCAAAGAACAAAGAAGATCACATCCAACACTTAACCCAGATTTTCGAAAGGTGTAGAAGATACGGTATATCCTTAAACCCTAAGAAAACTATATTTGGTGTCGAGGAAGATAAACTACTAGGTCATACTATATCTCAAGTAGGAATTCATAGACCCAGAATGAATTAGGGCTATAGCTCAACTTCCATTACCCCACAACAAAAAGGCTATGCAATCCTTCTTTGGGAAAATCAATTTTGTGAGAAAGTTCACCCTCGATTTCGCTGAAACTATCAAACCCCTACAAAAAATGATCCGCAAAGATGCTAAATTTAAATGGGATGATGAACGAAAAAGTGCTTTCAACAATATTAAGGCTGCAATATCTCAAGCTCCAGTGTTGTGAAGTCCTGACTTTATCAAATATTTCTTCCTCTACACTTTTGCCTCCGACCAATCATTAGCTGAGGTATTGAATCAGAAGGATGATGAAAACAATGAGGCCCCGATCTCATTTATGAGCACTAATCTCCAAGGGGCCGAACTAAATTACCCTGCTATAGACAAGCATGATTATGCAGTTTACAAGGCAATGAAACACTTCARATCTTACATACCAAGGAACCATACCAAAGTCATTGTGCATCATCCCTCAGTACGATCCATATTCACTCAACAAGAGATGGGGGAAAGAAGAGGAAACTGGATGGCAGTGGTCCAAGAATTTGATCTAGATATAAAACCTGCTAAATTGGTTAAGGGACAAGTATTATGTAAACTGGAAGCTGAAGCTCAGGACCAAGTAAATGAAGAGCCTGAATGGGAGAATGAATTCACATTATGGTGTGGTGAAGCGTCGTACGTCTCCCCAGGGCAAGAGTCTTGGTATGAGAAAGTAACGTATCTCCTACATCATGGGAATTTCCTAGAAAACCTAAACCCTAGGGAAAGGAGAGCTCTCAGGTTAAAATCAACACAATATAGCCTCATAAATTCAGTGTTCTTTCACATTAATTATTATGGGGTACTTTTAATATGTCTCGAACGTGAAGATGAAAACAAGGTTCTGAAAGAGCTCCATGATGGACCTACAGGTGGACACTTTGTAGGGAATACCACTGCTCACAAAATACTGAGAGTCAGCTATTATTGGCCTACTCTGTTCAGGTATGCTCACACATACACTAGGAACTGTAAAACTTGTCAAATGAGTGTGGGGAGGGAAAAGAGAGAAGCTATCCCACTCCAACGTGTGTTCGTCTCCAGGCTATTCGAGCAATGGGGGTTAGATATCATAGGAGAAATTACACCGAATTCTTCAAAACAACATAGATACATATTGACTGCCACAAACTATTTCACGAAATGGGCAGAGGTCATCCCTCTGACACATGTAAATGAAAAGGTGGTGATCCAATTCATAGAACAACAACTGAGTACAAGGTTCGGTATGCCTTTTGTCCTTGTTTTTTATAATGCCGCTTAATTTTATTCCACCCTATTAACAGAGTTTGATTTAGACAAAGGAATCATAATCAGATACTCTGCAAACTACTATCCACAAGGGAATGGAGTGGCTGAATCAACCAATAAGAACCTAGTAATAATATTAAAGAAAACAGTTGCTGACAACAAGAGGAATTGGCACAGTTCACTTCATAATTCCTTATGGGCTAATAGAGTAACACCTAAGGAAGATATAGGGAATTCCCCATACTTTCTGGTATACAGACATAAATCCATTCTCCCGAACGGGCTGCATCTTCCATCTCTTTAGCTTGATCAAGATTCTAGAGGACAACCCTCATCAGTTATACAACAAATAATTGATACCCTCCTCATGCTGGAAGAGGAAAGGGAGAAATAAAAAAAAAAATTCATTGTTCATCAGCAGATAGTTAAAAGGTGGTTTGACAAACATAAGGCCAAAGAGAAGAATTTTGAAGTAGGAGACTTAGTCCTGAAATGGGACAGAGAAAATGAGCTAAAGGGGAAACATTCAAAGTTTCAGAATCTATGGCTCAGACATTTTTAGGTGGCCGAGAAAATTGGGGTAGGCATGTATCGGCTGCAAAATCTAAGGGGGGAACCCGACGCCCTCCCGATGAATGGCCAAGCCCTAAAACAATATTTTTGTTAATTAAAAAAAAAAAAAGTGATGTGTTTGTTTTCATGATATGTGTTTTTAGGTAGGCTGATTGCGGAGTTAATTTTTTGTTTTTTGTTTTTTGTTTCTTGTTATAGTACTTTCTCTGCTTTTGAATTTTGTGTTTAGCAAGACATTGGTTGACCTTAGTTCATGTGATATGACAAACTCTGTTCCTCACTCATGCTTACATACAACACAAGAAGCGTTGGGAGACTTGCGGTTGTTTTGAAGGAGTTCTGTATCTAACCTATGCAAATAAACAACCTTGGCAAAGTGATGAAGTGTCTGCTTGGTGGTATGGTAAAACCTGAAGGGAAAGATGGTAAGATGGAAAGGACTACATGTACCTTGAGACAAAGCTAACAAAAATTCACCTTAACCATCTCAGTTTGCAAATAACAAACGTCCTCCCTCCCACTCGCTCAGGGCATTCTGCCGAAATAAAATCAATTATATCAAATGAGTGCAAAGTAGAGAGGGTATGCAGATAAATTCGTCGGGCTTATGGACACTCGCTGGTAGTGGAGCAAGCTCTGTGACGTCGGGCTGACTCTGCCGGGGCTATGGAAGCTCACTGGCAGCGGAGCAACATCGTATCAAGTGAATGATGATAATTAAAAAGCCTGGTGCTAGTGAATGCTTTACTCGACTCTTTTCAAAAGAGGGCATGGGTCATGGTTACAGGAAACAAAGGTAGAATAAAGGTTGAAACCCCACAAACAGGCTCAGATTCACCAATGAGAGAATTTCAAACACAAGCATAGAACGGTCTCTAATAAAAACCAATTAAGTTCTTAACCAACTTTTGCATCAACTAAGCCCGAGGTAGGAACAAAGATTCTTCTTTGGCCTAGTAAGTCGCCATTTGTTGAGCACTCAACACACCCTAAAAAAACCTTGTCAAATTTTGTCATTTTTTGGGTACCACTTGTTTTCTTCACTGTCTGACTCAATTTCATTTTGGGAAATGTTTTGTCTTTATTTATTATCATGACTCTCATCACCTATTTGGGTTTTTTTTAACTTATGAAACCCCCAATACTAAAAGGCCTTAACACCTGAATTAAGAGTCGACAGCCAAACACTGCACCTAACACGTTGAGGTTTGACATCGGAAAGAATTCAAGTAAGCAAAGAAACCACTCGAAAAACAATAGTCATCGAGCGCTGATCTTCATCGACATCGACATAAGGCAGTTTTGGTTCATGTAAGTTTTTCGTGTAAGGACTCGAGAGATAGCCTATCCCCTTCGACATCAGTAAAATACAAGGAGGGTAGACATTAATAAAGGACGAAAATAAATCGTCGATATCCGATGCCCAACACACTTTATTGGGATCGAGGAAAATCTAGAATAATCACAACAAACATTTGGACCACGATAAGGTTATCCTCGATCATCGATCCCCGGTGCGTTTTTGACATCTAGGCTTTTTCAAGGGAGCCGATCCGAGATCACTTGGGTAGGTTTATCGCCGATCGTCGATCCTTACCACTTTTCGACATCAGTAAACTAGGTTTTGGTTAGAATGAATAGTTTAAGGAAAGTCCCAACTCCGATTAATACGAGTGATTAAGTCACTGGTCTCGAACGCCACGTGTCTTTACCGGGTAAGAGGGTCGTATGGTCTAGTCCTATCCCGAGTCATTCTTGGTTCCCTAGGTCCTAGTCACGCCTCCGAGTTAGCTTTGTCGTGTCAACACTGTACGGTAAGATCGATCGGCATCAGAGATTTTGCAGGAGGATATGAACAAAAATGTTCATAGCGCAATCCCGACTCCCGATCCACCCACTGAAAGAGCGGTACAATGGGACATTTTCAACGTTAGATAAGATCGAATTTTGGACATTTAAGGAGCTAATTAATACCCGATCCCGCATTAGTTTCTACCTTGTGCGCCAATTGAAACGACATTTTTGAAATTGTCGATAGACCACATCACCACCCGCGCCTCCGCCATCAACCCACGATGAATTTAAGTTCTAAACTCCTCTAAAGATTCGGTAACAAATTTATTAAAATTTCACTCATAACTTGAATTGAATGGCTAATGAAACATGGTAAGATCTACCATGTTTAAATCTCCTGAACCATTGTGAACAAATTCATTCTACGCATAAGAGAATTGCAGAGCGTCCGAAGGAGAAAAACGAACAACTCGAAGACGGTATCAACCCTCGTGATTATCAAAACAGGTTTAATAAACTTTAGAGGTATGTATCCCAATATATCGATTCGTTGCTTATAATTTATATGTGTTCATTCGGTTTTTATGCAGTCTCTAAACTCTGCTCAAGTTGTAGGAACAATGCTGCTGAGAAAGCCAACCACCAGATGCTTGCCGAGAGCACTAAAGCTAAAATAAATAGACACAGGAAAAGGTTCTTCTCCAAGGACCACGAGGCAATTGGAGTACGCCCCTAGGCCAGAGCCTGTCGTCAAGACAACAACAAAGAAAGTTTTCATCCAGCCTCTGGCCTTTGGCGATACAGAGGCAAGCACTGGATCCAAGGTAACGCTCCCACAGTGGGGGAATCTCTTCAACCAGATTAGCATAGAAGAATACCTAGAGTATGTCCCACACAATGACCCGGACGTAAGGGCGCTCGATGACCAAGTGTTCCCCAACATTCGACGGTCATATTTACACATGGTGGCGAGAAGAACCCCTATTTTTCCTTGCATAGAGGTCCTGAAGTGGCTCATCAACCACACAGACGTGAAAAATGTTTGATTAACGATGAGAATGGTGGGTGCATCGAAGTTTTCCTCCCGACAGAGGTTCAAAAATGCTACAAGCTCAGGGACATGGAGGAGTGACTCAACACAGACTTCGTGGTGAAGTTCTATGAATTCCATGGCACCAGTCGATTGATGGCCTCATGGTGGAGGGAAGACAAGAAATTCACCAATCGGAGCAATGGATGGTATAGGACAATCAACCCGAGGGAGCCATACATCTATTTGATGGCTCTCATCTGCCGGCTATACGGAGAAAAGGATTGCTCCAAGTTTTCAGAAGCATGGATGCCTTTGGCATACACAGTTGCAATCCTCAGGAGCAGTTTCAACTCGAGAGAAATAATCTCCAAACAACTAAGCATTTGTGTGCAACAGGCTCAGACGTTGAAGGAAGGAGAGGCACCAAGTTTCTACATGGTCTCATACCTGCTCGATGTCATGTGTGCTAGGAACGTCTTGTCTAGCATGAATTTGAGTTGGCATGTTGCAGAGCTCTCAGTCCACGTCTACTTCAATGTGCTATGGGAAAACATGTACAAGAAATGTTACTCCCTCATCTGTGATGAATTCATCGCCCATATTTATTTTTTTATTTTTAAGAATGAATGCCCAAGGCTATCGGTGGCAGCCAAGAAAATGATAGCCAAGGTAGGCCATTGGTACTTGGATGAGCACACAACCTACATCATGGTGTTCGAGGCCACCAAAGCACCACATCTCCTACCAGCTCATGTCCCAGACCGACTCATCATGGGGGAAATTTGTTATCATACCATCCTGCAGGGATATAATGCCACATTGGTCAAAGACAAGAAACGAGCCTTCATACCCTATGATTTCCATGTAGGGTTCTATCTGGTAAAGGATACTGCTCAAGAAAAACAAGAAGGGTTGAGCCAACTTGAATTTAGGTTCCCTACAGGCCGATTCCGCAAGCATGATCCTAAAGGCCTGGTCCTCCAACATGCGTCGCAAGTGTCATCCTGCTGGCCATATGCTCACGATAAGTTTGAGGACGAAGTCTTCACGGAGAACGCCCAAGACTAGGACTAGGTGGTGCAAAGGATGGACAACCCAAATATGACCAGGGTCAAGGCCATGCGCATGGATGAACAGGTGGAAAAAATATACAATTCATCTCAAGAGGCCCTCAGAGCCAAGGAAGAAATCAGAGCGACAGAGGCAACAGAGGTGTAGGAAAGGGGATTTTTCTTGACACCAGAGGAACAAACAAGGGGTCTGCGCTTAATGGCAGAGGCACAGAGAGTAATTGATCAGCTGTAGAGTGAACCAAACCTCATAGAGATGATGAGGGTTCCTACCGAAAACCCAATCAAAATATGAGAAGAGCCAAGTGGCTCAGAGCCGATACAACTTGAAGGAATCACCGGGCCAAAAAATCTTGAAAGCCCACCACCACAGGTCGGATCACCCAGGGAAATTTCAACTTAGCTGGAGATATCAAGGACACCAGGTAGAACTAGTGCACCAAACCCCTTGCATGAATTTATAACTATCTATGATGATGAGGAGAGTCTGGAGGTTTCCCTAGTGACTCTAGTACAGATTACCGAGGAAAAGGAACTCGAGAAAGTATCTTCTCCAACTCTCGACGCTCTAATTCAAAGCCTTCCAGAGAACGACCAGGAGGTCGAAAGTATCTTAAACACTGAGCTACTCAATACAATAGGAACCCCAATGGACAACTCAAAAGATGAGCTAAGATCGGGCGAACAAGAAGGAGAAACTCCACAACAGGAAATCGACATCTCAACAATCGATTATCAATTAAATACCGAGCCTACCCCTAATTCATCAATTTTGGACAATACTTCACCTCTCAACGAGCAACAACTAGAGGCTGAGATTTTGGGACATACAGAAGAGGTTCAAGAACCAGTCTTAAGAAAATATACACCGTCAAGAGCCTAAGAAACACTCTTACTTGGGGAGAGAAACAAATCCCTGAACCCTTGGATGAGGTCGTCGATATACAATACAACGCCTATGATCGAAAGAGGAAAGCCATGATGAAGAGAACCACTAAGAAGAGGAGGCTTACTCTGGACAGTTCCATCCTCATCACCACAGAGGAGAAATTGATTAGCATGGAGCATGCCAAGATGTACGAGTTTATCAGGGCAGGGATGGAAATCACAGATGCCACCCTGGATAGAGCAAGGAAAGATGAGCAAGAGTTGGCTGCTGCGCTAAAGGAGTTGGAACATCTTCGCCATTGGGAGAAATATTATCAGGACTCCACGCAGGCCACGATGTTATTGAGAAGGAATTCCTGGATGCCTACAGTAAATTCATGAGTGAGCGGCACCTTTTCACTGTAGGGATAACCGATTTCCAAGAAGACACCCTTATGGCGCTGGCAACGTGCAAGGACATGGAAAGATGGTATGGAAAATCCCACCAAGCGATGGAAAGGATTGATTACATCAATGTGGTTCAAAAGGGTCAAGACGTCGAAGAGCACAACATTTGGGTACTAAGGGATAATAGCATCGACTATATAAGGAAGTCGACCGAATACTGGGTGAAGATGTCCCAAGAACCTCAATAGGAGATCCAGGAGAAATGGGCCGATTGTGAAAGGAGATGGACCAAGATCAATCGGGCGATGAGAGACATCGGTCTCCCAGAATTCAGCACACCCGAGGACTTTTTCGACTTGCATGACATAGTCAAACTACATGTAGAACAAGGCTCATCGTGTACTGCAGAGATAGCAAAGGTGGCGAACATGGCACCAGGTCAAGTACAACAGTTCATGGAACACCCGATCAAGGCTTAGACAGTGTTACAACAATTAAGTGTTAAAGAAGTCAAGTATCGAGTACTAGTAGTGGAAATAAAGCAGATCCTTTCGGCCCCGATGAACCAACACAGATTCTCGTATTCCAACACATGCGATAAACTCTTCGTCAAATGGTCGGAGTATGAGAAGAGTCATCCACTCAAATGAAACCATTTGATGACTCTTAGAAGACTGAGAGTTGAAAATTCCATGTGGCGATTTTTGTTTTACTTAGCTTGCACTTTTAATAGTTATTTCTAGTTAGTAATTTATTCGAAATAAGAGGATCGACATGTTAGAAGAGGTCGATGGTTTTTGCAAAGACCCACATTTTTTGAATTGTAAAGAACAATTTCAGAGCTACCTTAATTGAGAAGTCATGTTTAGGACCAGAGACAAGTTTTTTGTTTTTTCATCAAAGGCGTGTGTGATTGGATCTAAGGAGGAATTATTTTTTACTTTATCTCATGAATGGATGTTGTAACGAGTAAGAATTTATGAATCTATTGATAAGTTAGATGATTCAATGTTTTATAGTTCTTGTCCCGAATTATGGAAAACAAATCGTTGTGTTAATGTGTGATTAATGATTAGAGCTAAGGAAACTATTTTTCTTGCCATCGTTTATTGCATGTATGTTTTCTTCGATAATTGTATCTTAGTCAATAATTGAAATACCAACAAGTTAATGCATTAATACTAGGCTTGTCATAGGTGTGAGAATCATTGTTTGCATACTTAAGCACAAGGGTTATCCTAAGCTCAGCCTTCTTCAGTAGTTAATATTTTCCCCTTTATTACTTAGCTGGTTTATACCAACACATTTCTTGTATCAGACCCACCTATGAGAAAAAAATACAAAAAAGAGAACATTCGAGCTGAAGGAGGATTTTTCGCAAGAAGATATCCTGTCAATCACTACGTAAAGCCCATCGATTACGTAGATCTATTACTTGGATTACAAGATCTGGAGAACCATTCCAATATCAAACGTTGCAGAGTTTAATTGGGCCTCGGTGGTGGGTTTGGTTCATGTTGTTGAGTTAAAGGGATTTAGGACCCCTCAACAAAACTGGTTCTAGAAGGAGGGAAAAAAATGAATGGCTGACAATATTTCTGATAGAATATTTCACATAGCCTGTAGATTCAAAACAACCCACATGCATGGCTAGTCATTCTCAGGACAACCCACACACGCTGAGTACTCCTAAAACAAGTAACTCACCTCAACAAGAGGAAGAACATTTATTTCCTGAAATACCTTACACTCTTCCCCACGAGGAGTTAAACCAGTTCAAAAGAATCACAAGAGCTTACGCCCGACAAATTGGATCACTACCCTTAGCTCTGTTACTTCCTCGTAGAAAACAAGTAAGTAGACTAGTGGTCGACGCCCCCGACCAGGTTTGTGTTCACACAGTAGAAGATCTGATAATTTCACCCTCACTGAAATTGAACATCCCCTTAATTTAATCCCTGAAACACCAATCGGTAACTGCTCCTAGCCCGACAATTTTTCTGACGAAGAAGGGTTTAACTCGGAATGCTCAGTGTTGGGGTCGGACGACATGGAATATAACAATGATCATAATGAAGAAACGGGAAACCCACCTCAGAATAATCAACCTTGGTTAGCCAAAGATGCTCTGGCCATCCCCGGACAAGTACATAACCTTCCATGACATCTAGAAAAGTTACTCCCTAAATTTGACCTTGAAACCTCATGATTGCCTGAAGACAATATAAAAAAATTCATACTAGCTATTAGACTTATGAATGTCGAACATGGAGATGTAATATGCAGGCTTTTCCCCTATACTTTTGAGAATTTGGCCTCCACGTGGTATTTTAACTTACCTGTAGGGTCCATAACTAGTTGGATGAAGTTTCAAAAGGATTTTCTAGATAAATTTTCAGAAGAAACTACTACAGGAGCTTTGATGATTGAGTTGTTCGTCGTCACCATGAGTTCAAAGGAGAAGGTTAAAGACTTCAATCAACAATTCACCACTATCCTAAACAAATTTGAACCCGAAGTACGATAATGCTCTCCCAACTTCCATTTCCATGTTCATGAAGAGGGTTGCCAAAACGACCTTAGCTGAGAATTTCGAGGAAGCTAAAACAATAGAATTCCAAATGAAAGGATGTAAAGAAGGCCAGGTCTCATTAATGAAGAAGGAAGTTCAACCTCCTCCTAGGAGAGGACTCTTGTTGACCAAACCTCCTGGGAAACAAACAGAACAAGGTCCTGAAAAAGGAAGTGGAGACATAGAAGACCTACAACGCATGGTAAAGAAGTTGTCAAACGAAATCATAGACATGAAGAGAAGTGCAGGGGAAGGAATTATGACGAGTGATTTCTAGTTGTAATGTCGGGGTGGCAGCGAAGTATTTAAGGACTGTGGTGGCATAGTCGATAGAATAATTAATTAGTGGTTAGAGATGGCAGTGATTCTTCATTTAGGAATATTTATATATTATGATTATGGCCATGGAATTATGGCAAGGGATTTATTATTGCGGTTATCCCTTTAGATCAGTTGATTGTTTTTATAACAGTTTTAAGGTTTTAATTATGATTAGGGTGATTATCCCTTTTTATTAGATTAATCGTTATACAACAATTTAATTTTTTCATTATGAATGTTGTGATTATCCTTTTATAATAGTTTAATTGTTTCACAATAATGTAATCGTTTAATTATGAATATTGTGGATATCCCTTTTTACTAGTTTAATTGTTTGACAACATTTTTAATTGGTTAATTGCAATCATTGTGAATATTGTTTTTAATAGTTTAATAGTTTCTACAACATGGAACTAAATTGGAACAGATTGAATCATTGATGTTGTTATGGAATTCCTTGTATGAAAACTTGTAAATAGTAATCTATTCACTTCCTTTCGTCATAAAGTTAAGGGGTGTCCTTAAAAAGGGGAAAGTAGGGAAGAATGATTTTATTTCAAAAGAAGGCAGAGAAGTATTGAGATAAGTTTTCATATTAGTTGGGGTTGGATGCATTGTGCTTGAATAGTCTTATGATGGTAAATTGTTAGTGAGGCACTTCTAGATAGTTGCAATTTTAACTATGTTGAATGTAGTTACCTTGCACCTCATTAACTAGATTGGTTGGAGTGCTCTTGTTTATATATTTCATTTTAAGGTACGACAGTTATGTTTTGGACTCCTGACGTTTGGTTTTTGTGTCTAGACTTAAGGGTTTAGGACCTGTTATCCCC
>JASDQU011443351.1:7554-23318 GCA_032191745.1 Picea mariana | reverse complement strand
TGGGGGAACTAAAAAAGAGCGGACGGGGTCAAAAATTTTGCCGAAAAATGATATGGATGAATGTGACAAGGGCGAAGAGATGAATCCAATGGAATAGGTCTCAAATAATGGTGAAAAAATTTCTATAATTTTTTTTACACCTACGGAGTTATACTCTGATTTGAAGAATAATACAGAGAGGAAATGCCCAAATGCTTAACCAAAAAGAAATATGTATTTACATGGCAACCCGAACACAGTTGCACGACAATAGATCTTGTCTATTTTAATTTGTTTATGTTTATGTCCTCAAGGGTTAGGTATTCAAGGGTTCTACAGACAAGGGTTTTCCCTATGCTATAGCTCTCTGATATACGTGCGGGATCAAACAATAGTACTCGGCCCAATATCTCAGGGCACTAACTAAGGAGGATAGACTGTACCCTTAGCCGTACTACCTGACTACCCAGGTACTAGAGAGTATCTTCCTGAGTGTTGTTCTTAGTGACACTATAGCAATTAGGCGGCCGATCAGTTTATCTAAAGAGGGCTTCAGGTAATCTAGGATGATTCGTACACAAGTGTTGTCTGATGCACTACCACTCCAAGGGGTGCCAATATGGGTTACAAGGGTGGCCAATAGATGTGTGCTTAAGTACCACTTGTATTTCCTGTGTGTATGAATCCCTCAACCACGGGTTTATGCGTGTAACGACAGATCTCTATGGCTTAAAGACACCGGAATACGTCTCTACCCTGGAAAAAAAATTAACCCACGCTTTCTGCCAAGGAAAGTGCTCTGATACCACTTGTAATATACCAGATATAAAATGTATGTAGAACAGAAATAAAATGCTAGAAATGGAAAATTAATAGCAATATAACCAAAACATTCACCACAATAGCATTGAAATGATAAGAGAATAATAATAGAAATAGCACTTTGAATCTGAAAGCAATGTTCACGGGCCTCTTCGAGGGGGAAACCTCCAATTGAGCAGAGCTCTATTACAATAATATTCAAGATAGGGTTCTCATAGCCTCGACTCCTATTTATACTAAAAAGAAGCATCTAGAGGAAGATCCTTCTAGAAGTGGAAGCTTCTATTAGGTCTTCTTACATCCGCCTTATTCTATTTTATTGAAAGACCTTATTTATATTGATCTTTATTACATCTGAATATATTGTTCTACCTATGTGCGGGTTAGGACCCTAACATAGTCTTCCTTAACCACTTCCAATTTTTGGTTCGTTACGATGTTGGCCTAGAAATTTTGTCGACCTTACGCCAGGACAGAGCCACTCATATCTAAGATCACATCCAGGAGTGGCATAAACGAAAGAGGTTGATCAAGACCTGCATACCCTTGGAATTTTTGTTAGAGTGGTTGCTTAAGTCTTTATAGCCTCCTATTTCAAAGGATGTTGCGACATTTGGGGTTACATCTAAGGAAGAAGCAATATTCAAAGCCCAATAGTTATATCTTATATATGCTCAGTATGGGATGTTATACGAGATTCTTCTAGACGCACCGAGGTCAAACTATGACCCTAGACAAAAGCTCGGGCCTCATGCTGATGGCATTGTAGGCTCCGCCAATGTGAAATCCTCAGACTTGGTGACAAGCCATTTGAAAGAGTTGTCTCTAAACCAGTCTGCAGGAGGGCCAGCTTCATCTGTGTCTTCCAATCCCACTCATTCAACATATGTACATTATGTGCAATCGTCGACTGGCCCAAATGGTAACCAGCGACCAGGTGGGAAAAAGAAGAAAGGACATAATAATAATCGTAAGGGTGGGAAGAATAATAATAAACCCAAGGACAATGGTAATAATGAGAGGATGAATAATAATGTTAGTGAGGGCAAGAAAGAAAGACGTAAGGTGAAATTTCCCTGTAAGCTTTGTACAGACGATCATCTTACTCGTTTATGCCCCAAACTTGTGGAAGCTACGAGGCTCTTATCTTTACTGCCCGATGTGCTGACGAATCCTTTCCCACATAACCAGCACATGGTCTCAAGCTCCTCAAATGTCATAAATGTGGCCGGTGGGAGTCAAAACCCACCAGCACAAGACGGTGACCATTTGTGCATCAATATTGTCAATTCTCAGGTTAATGTAGCCACCCGATCTTGCAATTACAGTTCTCCACAAACTATACCTGGTCTAGAATCTCCTCCTCCTCCGAAGACGCCCTTGCATATCAAAAAACTAGAGCCACTACCTCATATTTTGAAAGGAGTACTCAAGCACTCTACCCACAATCCTAATTCTATCGCTGCCCAGAATTACTCTTTTGTTGAGGACCTGGGTCAAACCCCTTGTGCGATGTCGGCCCTGGAGGTACTCTAGACGTTCCCTTCACAGAGGAATGCCTTGCTATCTACGTCAGGAGCTCTAGATCCCAGTGGCTATAAATTTATCAAGTTTGACGTCACAGATGTGAATCCTCTCTTACCTTACCATGTGGCATTCCAAATCCACGTGGGTTACTCGAAGTATACCATCAAATGTGTGATTGTTGATGAAGGCGTTGCAACCTGTGTGATGTCCCTAGTCTGTTGGAAATCTCTCAGCTCTTCGTCTCTCTCTCAGTATCTGACCATGTTGACTTCTTTTGAAGGTCGTTCCTTCTACCCTCACGGTATTCTTCCTGCCTTTCCGATCCAATTAGGTGGGAAGACAGTAGAGGTGGATGTCGAGGTGGTTGATGCACCCCTTGATTATAACTTGTTGCTAGGACACAATTGGACTTATGCTATGACTGTCATCCTATCATACGTATTCCACACTCTTTGGTTTCCTCAAGATGGGAAGATTGTGGCGATCGACTAGTTGTCCTTTACGTATGCTAGCCCCATTGCATCTGTTGGACCGTCGATCCCCGTGGTTGAAAATTCTCAGCCGAAAACTGAGAATATCAGTGTCAGAATGTATTCATCCCTTATGGGTACCTTTGACTTCATGGCATCGATTCATCATGTTTACACCATGTCCAGTAGGCATGTTTCGTCAAAGAGGTTTGTTCCTTTCTGCACTTCCTATTTTAACGATCCTTGGGCCCTACCTTCCTCAACTGTGTCTCTTGAAGGTCAGTCACATGCTGGAATGGCCATGCCGCTATCAGCAACAGAGATAGTGTATCAATCCGTTCTTGACTCTTCTGTCGATCCCGATCCTATTACCTCTTAGACGGACGAGGAGGATCATGTTCTTAAGCCCGTTTGGGCCACTTTGTTGTCTTTCTCACATGACTTCCTCGATGATAATTTTCCCTCATATGAAGCTATCATCAAGGCCATGAATGGTTCTGACAAACCTTGGGATGATATGCATCATCGCTCTTATTTTCTCCCAGAGCTTGCTAGAATAAAAAAAGATGACTTTCGATCTACTCTAAGCGAGATAGTCCTTCATGTCGTAGTTCTGCTTGATATGCACGAAATTTATGCCGAAGGAAATATGGCGAGTATCTCTCCGACCGTCGTGATCAATATCACTCGTACCCCCGACAAGATTGAAAATGTACACATCGGTGTGGATTGTTCACCAAAAGAAATCCTGATCTACACCAAGCTCTTCAAGGAATTCTGAGATGTATTTGCTTGGTCATATGAAGATATGCCAGGAATCGACCCTTGAATTGTCGAACATGAGATTAAAACTTACCCGGATGCTAAGCCTGTTCGAAAATGTCTTAGAGTTGTCAATCCTCAGAAAGCCCCTGCTATTAAGGCAGAGGTAGAGAAACTGCTTAATGTTGGCTTTATCTACCCAGTTCCCTTGACTGAATGGGTATCCAATCTCGTTCCTTTAAATAAGAAGCAAGGAACCATCCGTGTATGCATGGATTTTCATGACCTGAACAAAGCCTGTCCTAAAGACAACTTCCCAACACCTTTCATCAATCAGATTCTCGACGAGTGTGTGGGAAGCAAATTTTTTTCTTTCATGGATGAATTTTTAGGGTATAACCAAATTCAAATTAAACTTGAAGATCAACATAAGATGGAATTTATTTTTCCTTGGGGTACTTTCACATACCGGAAGATGCCTTTCGGCCTTAAAAACGCCGAAGCAACCTTCCAACGTGCTATGAAATTCGCATTCCATGATCTTAAGCATATAGTCGAAGCTTATCCTGACAATCTTGTTGCTCACTCTCGTAAGAGAGTGGATCACCCTAAACACCTTTGGCTAGTTTTTGAAAGATGTCATCATTATAGAATTTGGTTGAACCCTCATAATGCATCTTTTGCATTAGGTTTGGACATCTTCTAGGATTTTAGTCTCTGAGACTAGGATCATGGTAGATTCGTTAAAGGTTGAGGAAATACTTTGATTTCCTCCCCCACGCACTATTTGACAACTTCAAGGTTTACAAGGGAAACCTAACTTTTTATGTTAGTTTATAGTAAACTATGCCAATATTACTAAGGGTTTCATGCATCTTTTGAAGAAGGACACCCGTTTTATCTAGGATGAGTGAGCCCAGGAATCCTTTGATGCTTTGAAGAAAGCCTTGGTATCAACGCCTCTGCTGAAGTCTCTAGACTACAGTAGAGATTACTTGTTTTATGTCATCGCGTCTGAAGAGATGATTAGTGTGGTTTTGGTTTAGTAGGATGATGAGCTCCGCGAGCATGTCATCTACTATCTTAGTCGAAACTTAGTTAGTCCTAAGCTCAAATATTGTCACATTGAAAAGCTAGATTTGGATGTCATCCACGCAGTCCAATGACTACACCATTATATATTGCTTTGCAAAACTATTGTGGTTGTCGATGTCAATCCATTTCAATACGTCCTTACCAGGCATATCATAGGGGGAAAATACAATAAATGGATTGTCATTTTACAAGAATTCGATCTCGATTTCGCTTCTGCCAAATCCAAGAAATCAGTAGTCTTTGCAGAGTTAATATCTGACTTCCCATGATTGGATGAAAATGTTATTCATGTTTATTCTTTTGCGGATAAACACATTTTCCTTGTCTCGTCATCTGACCCCTGGTATGGAGACATTGTTCTCTATATTCAAACTTTGAAGTTCCCTCAGCATCTGTCATGAGATGACCGACGAAATCTATGATACCAAGCTAAGAATTACCTTATCGTCGACGAAACTTTGTATCATCGAGGAATAGACAATATCTTGCGTCATTTTTTAACTCATGAAGAAGTTGAGTCAGTTCTAAACGATTTCCATAGTGGGGCTTGTGGTGGTCATCTATCCGGGCTTGTGATAGCCCAAAAAATTTTACGAGTCGATTATTTATGGTCATCTATCTTTAAAGATTGCATAGAAATGGTTAAGAATTGTCACCCCTGCCAGGTGTTCACTCGAAAAAAGCACTGACATCTAGCCCCTCTCCATCCAGTCATTATTGTCGATCCCTTCACCAAGTTGGCAGTGGATTTTGTGGATTGAAACCCAACTTCGGTTGGGGGGCATCAAGACATTTTGTGGCCGTAGACTACTTTACTAAGTATTCTAGAAATTTTGCGCGATGCCATTTCACATGGTATTCGCTCTTTGGAGGTTCGCCTGGATTCCCATTTAGTAGTATGTCAGTTGAACGACAGTTACCGTGTGAGTGAACCTACCTTACTCCAACGATTCCTACGGGTACACCTTTTAGAATGACAGTTTGATTTTATTACTTAGCATCACATACCTAGGAGTTCTAATTATGTATCTGATGCTTATGCTAATTTCATTTTAGATTGGCATTTTTCACATAACTAAAGCAAAGAAAACATTCTCATCAATGTACACATTGTAACATAAGTAAAGCCAAAGAACCATGTTTTATATATATTTTAAAAAATATGATGTTTATAGTACAAAATTTGGGCCAACACCCTCAATACATATATACAGTCGATAATACAAAATCCATGACATCTACGCCTATGGAACCGGATGTGTGTCATGATAACAAACTACAATGTTTGTGAGACATCGAAAGAGTCGCATCCAAGCTCTAGGCACGCCAACCACCTGTCACTGCATAGCCTCTGGTAGATCCTCTACCTGAACCATTGGAATCCTTTGTGTCAAAAGAGATAGGTTGCCCTGAACGTTTTGAAGGACTCTCTTTGTTTCTTGTCCCGGTGCCTCCGACGATGTCATGGAAGCCCGTCCGACCGTCATGGACCTACGTCTACATCACATACATGTCTAGTTAGTACTTAAACATCATCCAAAAATATTTTTGTTTTCCTATACAAAAATACAAAAAAATTAAATATATAAAAACTTTGACATACCTATGTCCCCATAGGCAGTCCCTGGTGGCAATGGCATGTCAGGGTCCCCTCTGAAATCGATCCCTACATAGGGGTAGTCATCCATAAAAATGACTTGTCGTCTCCACTAGTAAAATAAATCATCATTGTAGGGTGTGGAAACCCTACCTCCCCCCTGTCATCTCATCACCTTGGTCCATCATGCCATGGATGGATCACGAGGTCCTTGAGGAATGATCTCAACTCTAGGTCCCAAACCTAGAACCTGCTCGAAGAAAAAGCTACACAAGATGGAAGCAAACCCGAAGTTCCTCTTATTACCCTTTTTGCATGATGTCAATTGGCTCTTCATATTAGCCAGTAGCAAGGTGCACCAGTCATACACCGTGGGTCTCAAACACTCTACGGAGTAGAAAATAAGTGGCCTCGATGCCTGCTGCAACAAAGTTGATCCTGTGATCCGAGTCAAAATGAGGACAACAATCTTGAGGCTTAGATTGTTTATCGCTCATATGGGGAGTTGACTCCCGACCTTCTCAGTCCCAGCAATGCGTGAGCATCTATGTATTCTTCTATCTTCATATTGGCTCCCATCCCCCCAAGCTTCGAGGTTCACCACCTCACCCCGACACAACAACCTCGTCAAGAAATAAATATCCTCGACTTCAATACTTAATGGTTGCCCATCAAGGTTGAAGCTCTCACTGTCTCAATCCCAGTAATCCACAAGAAACTATAGCAACCTCACTTGGGCCCTCAAACCTTTGAGTGCCCAAAACTTATACAACCCGCATCTTTTCAAGGCCATTTGGGCTCCCATATCTCTTTCCACAATAACATCTACCTCCTCATGTTCCTTTTCCCTCTGCTCTAGCACCATCTTGCAAGAGAAACACCACTTTTTGAGTTAGCAACCATCAAAAACATTGTTTACGGACATATACATGGGCTGCAACATTCACAGTCATGTATAGGGGTAAGTATATGCTGGCTATTTTTTAGACAAACGCATATAATCATGCGTATACACGACCCGATGAATGGTAGTCGATTACACCTAAACTTTTAATTTGCACCCTAGATAACTTAAAAATTCAAACCTAAATACAAAATGTAATCCACCAGAAAGAAAGAGGAGGGGAAGAGGAATTACCTAGTCCAGACAGTCACTGATTCCATCACTCATCGCTCTAGCAATCACCAGTTGAATATCAGAGGTAATTTGGTCCAAAATCCACTATTTGGGTAAAAAAACTCAAATGACATAGTAAAATATGGTTTTTTTTTACTATTTATAGCAATTTTTACCCACTTTACATAGTGTTGGATAGTATTTTCGCCTAATGGACTAATACAACAGTGGATTGACTTGGTTTTTGTAGTTTTCGCCAAGGATTCTTATGGTTTTTAGCGTTATGTCGACTGTTCATAACTACAGACAGGTATTTTCACTACCCAGCATATAGGATAGGTATCCATTTCAGCATACATATTTGCATTGTCCTATAACTGTCACTCATATGCCTTAGGTACAAACCCATTTTTTAGTGACACAAAACTTTATATCTGCTACTAGAAGTGTTGTTATCAAATGGTAGAGACTTACCAAACATGGGTACCGTAGTTAGAGCCTTTGCTTCATCTGGTGCCCATGCAAAGATTTTTTCCGTAGGACCGGGAGTCCCTTATAGCTAATACATGACTTTATGTTGAACCTCATTTCTCACTCATAAACATGTTGACCTATACCTAGAGGACTCTCAAGTGATTTTCATTTAATCTCTTTTCTGACTCGTTTTCAAAATGAAAAAAGATTGTCGAGTGAACTTGTCTCTTTCACACTCGCAAATTGGATTTGAAAGGACGTCTATTTGGCACAAGTTTTATCCCTTTTTTCAAACCAAGTAGACTAAGATTATGACAAAGGACATTTTTTGGCGTTAAGTTGTGATTGCATCTCATGCCCTTGCTTGCAGTATTGAGCCTCTTGTCGATTCTCGCTTTATGTTATAAACTGTTTGCCTCAGCAGTTTTGCATCCTCAACCAAGTAGAGCCTCGTTTATATCCTTTGCAACTTGAAACCCTATACCCAGGAGGTAACATTCCCTCGAGTATCCATCTCCCACATGCACCTCCTTGCATTGAGCATAGGTATGTTCCACTGTTGGAACTAGTTTTTCTTACTTGGGACACTCGTTTCCTCCTCTGTATCATAGCATTCATTTAACTATGAAAAAACAAAAAAAGACGGGCGAGAAGGGAGTATTATCTTATATTGGCAAGAGTCATGTCGCCTTTGAACAGAGTACAACTTTTTTTGAGTCCACTTGTCATCAAGTTTTTGGGTTTAGCATGACCTTAGGAAGATGAGATCGTTATAGAGAGTTTACTCCCCCAACTGGTTACTCTTCCAGTTCCTATGGAGATTTTGATTGATGCCTCCTACATCTCATGGTTTCATCATTGAGTCTATGTTCCCAGAGTCTTCCATATGTCTCATGCTCTTGCTCAAAGGATGTCTATCAACATGTGTCAGCCATTCCTCATAAATATTGACTTTGCATGTCGACCATACCCTCAGTTTGTCTCAAAATCACATGAAGTTGTAGTCCTATTGCATACCCTAGTCCTACTTTCCTAATTGGTAGGTAACCTTGAACCCAACAGTCGACATTTCATCATTGGTTGTTGACTGGGTGGTTTCCCTTTTGTTCGACGACAAGACATCGATTCACACATTGTGATTCATGCAGTGTCTTGGATGCCATTAGCCTTATTGGTGGTTTCCTCACCTTTGTCAGCATTTTTCCTCATTGGCTATTATTCAAAGGGTCTTTTTCGTGTACCGCTTGGACTTGGCACATGCGAAAGACGCATAGGGTCATTGGTTGGTGAACATGTTCTTCGTCCGATTTCCTCCAAATCATCAAGCTCTTGCTTTGTACCTCGTGTTGAATGATGAGAGCTGCCTTAATCCTCTTCTTCCAGCGAGTCTCCTTCCATCAACTTTAGCTCATCTATTCTGGAGACGAGACCTACAGTCCTATGAGTACCTAGAGGCTTGCAGTCATTAGTGGTAGGTTCTCTCGTCATCGATAGTTGGGAATACATCAATGTCTCCTGATCGATGGATTCTTCAAGTGTTCAGCCTTGACTTTTTTATTCACACTTGTAAGAATGTACTTGGTGCCTTGATACCTACTTTCATCATCGATAGGTTGTCTCGTGTTTGTTAATGGTATACCTCAATAACCGGTAATCAAACGAAGTCTCATTATGTTCGACCTCAACTCCTTTATTCACATGATATATACTTGCACCTTTGGCGGATTGTGTAGAAGACTTGAAGACATCAGTTTCTAGCCGCAGCTTTCCTGAGTTGTTGCTACATTTTCATTGGACCAGTACCTGTGTGACTTCAGTGATCATGGGATATCAGATTGTACTTCATTGTATACAAATATCTTTAGATTGATTTTGAGACTGGTTTTACTGGGCCTTGTTCATGACTATGACAACCTTTGGTATGTAACCACATTTGTATTTGCCTATTCATGGCCATGAATAGTTTTTTGGTATATTTTCACATGGATTTGCAGTGTAATTCAAATTGGTAGCCATGTATGCAAAGTTAGTACAGATTGTAATGAGCAACTAGTTCTTCTAGTTGGTTCCCCATTACTCCACTTCTGGGTTTTTTTAATGTATTTCGGTCATCACAGATACTCCTCTGACCTCACACATTAGGGGGCATCTGTTATAGCAAGATTTGCCTCACCCCATGCAATCTTGCACATAAGGCCTTTTTCCATTTCCCTATGTAGACTTGAAGTCCTTTTTTGCAAATTCCATAGCTAAAAACATAATTTTTCCACATATACACACCCTGCCTATATTATAGCATGTGTATACATAGGTTGCACCACTACAACCCGTGTACATCGAGAAATGTGCACAAAATTGAAAAATGGTGTCGAGTTTCCATGTCACGTCACAAGATCAATGATCCTTGGAATTCCATATACTGGAAATGTTCCAACTCGACCCTTCAGTTGCACTTGAAAGCTATAAATGGGCCAAATACGAGCTATGGAAAAAGGAGAAAGAATTCAACTTTGAGAGCAAAGTTACTCTGAAGAAATTATTCACTTCACATTGAGTCAGCATCCCTTTTTCCTTTAAGTCTGAAAACATTGTTCAACCCCCTAGTTCTTCCCTTACTGATTGAGAACTTCATTGTCTCTCTTATATGAGCTTGTCTTTGGTGGAGGATTGAAGTTGTGGAGGCCCAACTGGAAGGAACTTAGTTTCTTGGTTCTAAACTATGCTGACATGGAGGTCTGTAACTCATTCACTTCTGCTAATTATAACTTAATAGAAATACTCTTTTCTCGTCTAATTAATATCTCACAAATATTTGAATTATTATTCCATGGGCGTATTTGTTGTGAATGTTGACGGATTATGCTATTGAATGTGCTAACATCATATATTATCACCATATGCTTGCGTTGCTTGGTTGTTGAGGACTAGTTGCAGGTATATTGCTTTGAGTCAAGTGCTCAACGGTAGACTTCATCGAACATCTGGACGAGGTAGGCCTCTTATCTTGTCTTGTTAGCACATTTTCTTATATAACATACTTGAGATTAGAGTTGATTTCTGTAGTCATTTCCGTCTGTTGTGGTTTACCACTAGCCATAGAGATATTTTCCTCGTAACAGTGAAAAAATACTTGAATGACATGGTTGTGTGAAATGCCTCACACAGTGCCATATACTCCCTCAAACAATATGTAAACTCTTCATCTTTCTCTTGCTATATTTGATTCCTTGTCCGTTGTCCCTTTGAACCACGAGCTCCATTGTTCCCTAAATTGTTTTGATTGTTTTCCATGGCCAAGCTTGTATACCCTCACAGGTTGCGAGGATCACAAGCTTTGATACCACTAAAATGTACCTTACTAAATTTTTCCCAAATTTTAGTTCGGTTTATTGGTGTGAACATTTAGATAAACAATTTGTATACAAGTACTCTATCAACAATTCATATGTAAATCTAAACTCTGTTATGGTTCACATTGAAACTCCAATATAAAACTCAAAGATATTTGTTGCATTTAAATACTTAAGACAACTGAAGTACATGGGGAAACCCCAACAAACATTATAACAACAATATGATGAACATGGTATATGTATTGTAGGTTGTTTGTGTAACTATTTAAATGGATATAGTTGTCTAGATGAATGGATATAGGTGACAACAACCCATTTTTAGCTTGCCTAACATCAGTAAACTTGCTCCTAGCAACAAAACCCAACCAACAACTTAATATCATCCCCCAACACTTCAGAAATCGACCTCCAATAGTAAAACTCAACCACATGAGAATAGAAAATAGTCCCAACAATTAGTAATATATGTAATCTGCCTAGCCAAAAAAAAATGACCCCAACAACTACAAACGTGAGTCAACAACATATTTATCAGCCCCAATGACAAGAGACTTGGCCCAACAACAAAAGGGTCATTGTCCAGAAAAGAGACACGACCCATAAGTGAAGAAACTCACCTAGGTTTGAAAAAACTCATCCAACAAGCTAAAATTGGCCCCTGCTGCAAATAAACTCTCCCAACAATAAGAGAATCGCCCCCAAAACTAATAACTCATCCCACACTAAAGAAAAGCACTACCCACAACACCAAATATAGAGCCTCAAGACAAACTCATCCTCCTTTAACCAAATAGAACTTTTCAAATGAAGAACTCAACCGTCAATGATAAAATACTTAGCCACATTGAAGCACAATGAAGAAATCCGAATGATTCCCTCCTCTACGATTGGCTAGGGTGGATAGTTTCACCATTGAACTCAATTGTTAGTAAAATAGGATCGCAGAACAATAAAATAAAAACAAATGCAGAATTAAAACACAAAAGATACACAATATAATAGAGACATAGATATACGTGGTTCACCTAGTGTGGGCTAGGTCCACTAGAGAAATTGTGAGGTCCTTCCTTTTAGTATCCAACAAATGAAGGGATACAACCTACAACACACCCATTGTAACTTCCTCTTCTTTCTCTCACAATCTCCTCACTCAGAATACAATATTCACAATGATACATAGACGCAATACATTTCCCTCATAAAAGAGGGTTTCCTTCTAGGGAAAAAAAACCCTAACATAACTTCTACCGTTAGATCAGCGACCTTATAATGAACGGTCCAAATTTGCTATGAAATTACAATATACATTTACAATGCAATTTTTCCTCTGAGGGTATGCTTGCCCTCGAACCCTGCAGGAGGGGCAATCCCCCCATGCACTCCCCTACATGAAGGAGTGTACATTCTTCCGGGGTGTAAGTCTTCATGGGGTATAAACAAGGCTAAAAACAAAGACTGTTGAATCAAGAAGACAATCAGGCTCCAGAACCAACAATCTCCCACTTTGGAGACTGATCTCAACAACTCCACCGGTGTTGTATCTGTTGGACTCTGATCCTTCTTGGACCTGGAAAATTTCTCATCTTCACCTTCATGCTTGAAGACCAACTGAAACTGAGCAGGAACTTAGTTTCTTCCTAGTTACTCCCTTTGTTCACATGTCTGCAAGATTCTGGCTAGTGTGTATCTTTTCCAACTTCAAATTTCCATCTTCCAAGACGGATCGTATGAAATGGTACCTGAGATGTATATGCTTAGTCTTTGAATGGAAGGATGATTTCTTTGCAAGATGAATGACACTCTCACTGTCACAGTACAACCTAATATTCTCCTTCTTCTTTCCCAAATCCTCCATAAACCTCTGTAACCAAATCATTTTGTTACTAGCCTCTGCGGCAGCAACATACTCTGCTTCTGTTGTTGAAAGTGCAACAACCTTTTGCAGTTTCAAAATCCAACTCACTGTTGTTCCACCTATAGTAAAAACATACCCTGTGGTGCTCCTCCTGCTATCTTTATCACCTGCCATATCTGAATCAATATATCCCTGTAGAATAGTGTCTGAACCTCCAAAACATATTGCATGAGTAGAAACACCTCTCAAATACCTGAGAATCCACTTTATTGCCTCCCAATGTTCTTTACCTAGATTTTTCATATACCTGCTCACAACTCCCACTGCATGTGCAATATCTGGTCTTGTGCAAACCATCTCATGCATCAAGTTGTCAATTGCTGATGAATAAGGGACCCTGGACATGTATTCTATCTCCTCATGTGTCTTGGGACACATTTCCTTAGTTAATTTGAAATGGCTGGTCAAAGGTATACTAACTGGTTTTTCATTCTGCATTCTAAGCCTCTCCAACACCTTCTCTATGTACTCACCTTGAGACAATGTGAATTTGCAATTTTTCTTATCTCTTGATATTATCATAACAAGCATTTTCTTTGTAGCACCCAAATCCTTCATCGCAAATGAATTAGCTAATTTCTTCTTGAGCACATTTATATCATGCATATTAGACCCTACAACAAGCATGTCATCTACATACAATAACAAGATAATATAGCTTCCATTTTCTAGCCTTTTAAAATAAACACAGTGATCACAATGACATCTACTATAACCTTGTTTTGTCATAAACCTATCAAACTTCAAATACCACTGCCTTGGATCTTTCTTTAGGCCATACAATCTCTTCTTCAACCTACATACCAAATTCTCCTTCCCTTTGACCTCATACCCATGTGTCTGCGCATATAAATCTCTTCCTCCAAATCCCCATGGAGAAAAGTTGGTTCTACATCTGACTGTTCAAGATTCAAATATTCTACTACCACAAGACTTAAAATAGTCCTAATTGAAGTCATTTTAACAACAAGAGAAAATATTTCATCAAAATCTATACCTTTCTTTTGTACAAACCCCTTTACAACAAGTCTAGCCTTGTACCGCTTTTTTGGCTCCATTTTTTTCCTTCAACTTGTAAACCCATTTATTTTGCAATGCTCTTTTTCCTGCAGGCAATTGAACCAAATCCCAAGTCTGGTTATTTACCAGGGAATCCATTTCCTCTTTCATGCATTTCTCTTACTTCTTTTTAGTGTCTACCTGCATTGCCTCTTCATAGCATTATGGTTTCAACAGAATCGGTCAACAATAAATAATACAATGAAGGAGATTATCGTTCAAGGGGTCTACTTAACCTGGTAGATCTTTTAACAACACTTACAAGAGTTTGAGGTACATATTGCTCTTGTTGTTATACATTTTTATTTTCTGGTACCTTTGGAATTTCTTTTTCAGTGATCTCATCAAGCACTGTGTATTCTGGTTTTTCTTTTTCTTGTATCTTTCCCTGCAACTGATCTTTGTACATGACCTTCTCATTGAATATGCCATCTCTAATCCTAATGATTTTGTGATTTTCATAATCTCATAAGCGATAATCAAAATCATTAACACCATATCCAATAAAGGTACACTTCTTGGATTTTTCCTCAAGATTTGTTCTATTTTCTTTATCAATATGGACAAATGCTTCACAACCAAAAGTCTTCAAAAAAGAATAGTTTACCTTTTTACCTGTCCATGCCTCCTCTGGAATTATACCATCCAAAGAGATTGAAGGTCCTCTGTTTATTAAGTAAACAACATTATCTACAACATCTACCCAGAATTGTAAGGGCAAACCAACATGTAATCTCATACTCCTTGCACGCTCCATGATTGTCCTATTCATCCTTTATGACACACCATTTTCTTATGGTGTTCTTGGAACTGTATTCTCTCTACGAATCCCATGGTATAAACAGTAATCATCAAACTCCTTGCTGCAATATTCACCTCGATTGTATGATCCAAGACACTTCAACCTTTTTCCTGTCTCATTCTCAACCAAAGCTTTCCATCTCTTAAAAGTATCAAAAACATCATATTTTTGTCGAATGCAATAAACCCAAGTTTTTCTAGTTGCATCATCAATAAAAGTAACATAATAACGAGAGCCACCAAGAGATGATACCTGAGCTGGTCCCCATACATCCATATGCACAAGCTCTAACCTTTCACTCTTATTTTCTTTTCCTACTCTGAGAAATATGACTCTCTTATGTTTTCCATAAACACAATGCTCACATAAATCCAAATCAATTTGTTTAAGATCTTGCAACAGATTTCTTTTGTGAATTATCTGCATCCCCTTCTCACTCATGTGTCCAAGCTCGTGATACCACCATGTTGTATCCACTCCTGTAGAAGCTAAAGATATAGAAGAGTCGATATTACCAGTACATAATACAATGTACCTACCTTCTCTCCTTTTGTTATCACTAGTGATCCTTTGGTGACATTCCACACCTTATCTATAAATATGGATATACAACCTTCACTTGCCAACTTCCTTGTTGAAATTAGATTTTTCCTTAGATTTGGAACATGTCTTACCTATTTCAACAACCATTGGTTTCCATTCCTTTGCTTTATTTTTACCTTTCCCATTCTAACAATTTTGCATGGTGCATCATCACCCAAATGAACCTGTCCAAAATCACCTTGAACATAA